>JBBPDI010100898.1:0-10684 GCA_037974545.1 Cucumis variabilis | reverse complement strand
CATTAAACTAATTCTCAAAGTAATTTTGAATATTTCAAATTACAACCAATATAAATAAATCTCATTACCCTTTACGAACTAGAAAGGGACCTAATGAACTTATAGATCAGAAGCTACAGCGATATGAGA
The DNA here is from genome assembly GCA_037974545.1 of Cucumis variabilis. Lineage (NCBI taxonomy): Eukaryota > Viridiplantae > Streptophyta > Magnoliopsida > Cucurbitales > Cucurbitaceae > Cucumis > Cucumis variabilis. Next base: position 10,555 of record JBBPDI010100898.1, on the reverse strand, counting down.
TTAATTAGCTAAAATCATTAACCACATTAATCAATATTCGTTAACTGTGTGTACATTCTACTAAAGACTCACAGTTGAACTCTTCTCGCTGTAGATATATTTCTATGTCCACGGATATAGACCAATAACAATAAGTTAGTCCTTCACGAGTGTTCGTAACACCAGCTGGGTCAATTTACCATTTTACCCCTGAGTTACCTCTAATCCTTAAATATCAGTGATCCTCTAATGAACAACTTGTTTATGATCCTACCAATAAACAAAAATCCCTTTCGTACCATATAGAGGGTAAAGCCCTTTGTTCAAGACCTGGAGATACCATTTAAGGGAACACTCATTTACTTACCCTAAAGTAGGGAATGAGCAAATTTCATCTTGTGTAATTATGTTTCCAGCTCCCTACTTGATCTTGTTCCCAAAATGATAAGCTTATTGAGTTGGCGATCTGGTCACTCTCACCCGTAAAAATCAAGGGAAAATCTCTCGCAAGCAGGTCATAATACACTCAAGATTAAGACTAAGTTACCTAGGTCATCCTAGTGAAATAGAAACCTAACTAGTTAACGGAGTTACATTTAATGGTTACTATTTTGCGATCCGATCTTATGCAAACTCATTGCATAGGATACCTTCACTCGCATGTCAACTATACGAACGCGTTGGATCATTGCGTTTGTATCAGATACAAAGTGAGTTGTATCCATAGTGTTACCAGGATAAGGTACCCAGTCTTATCCCTATACTATAGACCCTTTAAGCTGATATCAAACATCGATCCCTATATGTCTCTACATACTGTTCAAGACTCATTAAAAAGCTTAGGATGTTAGTTTATTGGATTTGGGTTATTAAGACATAACTAATAATATAATCAATAATAATTATTACAATAATAACACTTTATCAATAACAGTCAATGGATTATATTTAAAATCTATGAATTTTAGGACATAAATCCCAACATTTGTGTCCATTTGATATAACCATGATCAGTAAGTTAATCCTTCACAAGTTGTTCGTAACCTCGACTGGGTCAAAATATCGTTTTACCTCTGAGACAACATCTTGGTTCTTAAGTCTCACTGATCCACTATTGAACAATTGGTTTAAGGTCCAACCTATAAACTGCATCCCTCTCTGGCCAATGAGAGAGTGGGGTCCCTTATTCAACACTTGGATTTAGTCTTAGGAGAACAACCTATCTACTAACTCTAAAGCGGGTAGGAGTGGATTCGCCCGGTCTTACCCTTGAAATAGAAGACTTATTGAGCCAATGCTAAAGAGCTACTGTCACCAATGCAGATCAAAGGATAGTCTCATATGAATGGGAGTTCATAGTTCGCTCAAGATTAAGATTAGTTACCTAGGTATCAATAATCGAGATAGTCAATTTTAAACAATAAATAATGTTATAATGTAAAAGTGTAAACATTTTACATAGGATGTCTCCACTTTTATGTCTCTACATGAACGATTCAGGATCACCTCGTTTGTTTAACTACAAAGCAGGTCGCATCCATAGTTTCCATGAATAAAGCGTCCAACCTTTATTCATATACTATATACTATTTAGGATATATACTTGAACTTGATCCACGTTTATGTCTCTACATAAAGTTCAAGTTTACTTAAAAAATAACCTCGGGACTTTAGTTTATTGGATTTAATATTATAGTATTCAATTTCTCAATAACGTCTTTATCGAATAGAATATGATTACAAACTACGAGTTTTAGGACATAAATTCCAACAGATTCTTCCCTAACTTGTCAGAGTTTGCCATCATTTGGGGTTTCGCCTGAATTCCAAGAGCTTGCCAGCGACGCCAACCACCACTCATCGTTCTTTAGCAAGTCAATTTAGCGTGAGTTCATTCTATTTCATCCATGTCTCTTTGAATCTAAGATTTTGGGTAAATTTTCTTTGTTTTAGTTGAATTTCTTAAAGAGTTCAATTACCTATTAAGTTTTGACTGCGATCTGACCATACCCATAACGTTTTGATGTTTAGATTTAAGTTCTTGAAAGGATTTAGCTACTATGTAACAGAAAAGGAGTAAAGTTGGGTGTTTGACATGAATTTAGGTAAGGATTTGATGATTTTAGTGTATTTTAGTTGGATTTGTGGAATATTCTTGAATACCCATTGAGTTTCAACTTGATTTTCATAATACCCATTACATTTTGATGCTAGATTCAAATTTTAGAGGAATTGGAGCCATTGTCCAGCCATTCGAAAGCTTGAAATTAGGCATTTTGGCACCACTTAAGTAAGGTTCTAAGCTTTATGGAGCTGATATTGAGTACCCATAGTATTTTAGTGATAATATTGAGTATCGTATGATGTTGGATGCTTGATCTTAATTTTAGAATATAGTTAACATGTTGTTTATCAAAGTAAACATTACTTTATTAAGTTCTTGGCAAGGTTGGGACTAACTTTATTGAGTTTTTCTAGAGTTTTTAAACGCCCATTAAGTTTAATTGGACGTTAAAATTGAATTATTTATGATACTTGGGTCCTAGAGTTGAATGTTAAAGGTGGAAACTGGAATTTCCTTTAACTTTAAAGTTTTCTTGGGTTCTTCAAGATTTTGGTTGATAAGTTGAGATTATAGAATTTTTTTATATATATATGAACTTTGTGTGTGTGTTGGGGGGAGAGGTTGATTTAAAGGTTAAAAAGCGTTGAAGCTATTATTCAATGGCTGTCATGGTTTGCAAGGAGTTGGGAATAGTTAGGTCACTGTCCGATGATACATTGTTCAGTGAATGCAAAAACTATTTCCAACAATACTTTTGGTACACAATTAAGATTTTAAGGATCAAGGAGGTTTTGATGGATTGTTGATGCTGAAAAATTAGTGTTTTAACCTTTAATATTGAACTTTTGTTCAGGTTGAAAATATATTAGGAGTTTGGAAGAAATTTGGGACTTTGTTCCACCTTGGGAAAATTGGAATAAGCTTATGTTTGTTTTCGAAATAGAAAGTAGTTAGGGTGTTGTCCATTAAGATTAGGGCTACTTTTATAAGTGTTTAGTAAGATTTTGGGTGATTTTAGAAAGTTTCGTGAATATCCACTTGGTTTTGACATGAAAGGCCCATTACCAAATTGTTGATTGGAAGAGTTGAGACTTTACCGCACTTCAGATCGTTTAGGACAACTGTGGGTAAGTTCTTAAGTTGTTGACTTGTTAATTGACAATGAGTTTGTTAAATGATCTAGATCTCCGAATTTATTGATATTACGAATAAAAGCATAAAAATATAAAAGACCCATTGAAGTTTCACTAAGTTTGGATGCTCATTTGTTAGAGAGTTTAATGTGAAGATAACTAAGGACCCTTAATCTTTGTTTCGGGCCAAGTTGAAATGGGAAAGCGTATAATCTTGGGGGATCAAGTCATTAATAGTGAGTGGCTTATTTTTAAGTATTTCATTAAAAACCTATACATGTTTTTATAGTATGCCATGATTGTGAAAATTTCCACTACGATTATTTTATGAACTAATATGTAGAAATGCTTTCAAAATATGATTTCTGGTTTCCATGACTTTTTATGCACTTTTGGAAATATGGTTGAAACATAACTTATTAATCATGACTTAGATGACAACTGGTTTAAGAGAATGCCTTGGGACTTTATGTAGTTTCCATCCATAAGATGCACGAAAAGTTCAAGTGTAAGCTATTGCTTAGCTTGTCTAGTTTCACTTATTGAGCAGGTAACAAGTTTTTTTTTCCTATTTGATGCCTTGGCGGTTTTGAATTATTTTGCATTGGAATCAATTTTTTTTCTATTAACATCTATTTAGTTCATTGTTGCAGGTGATGAATTTTTTTATTGTCCCGATCTTTTGGTCTCTTCTATGTGCAAATAAGGTTTCTGTTTGGGAATAAATCATGAGAATAGGACAACTTTTAGAAGACTAAAAAATTGTTCAATTTTTTTTCTCCCTTCTTTTGTTTACTGCTTTATATCATAGTAAAAATTCAATAGCATGAGTTCTTTTGGGGATTCGGATTGGTGAACTCTAGAGTCCTACCATGGAGACGATTTGGATTGCCTCTCGATTCATCGTTTTGTTTATTTTCCCACTTTTCTTATTTTCTTCCAATTTGCAACTGAAGTTGTCTTGCATTGATCATGGACAGACCTTTGGGCGGGAAAGCGTACGAGGCATTTGAAAGAAAATCAGGAAGTTTCTTCTTTTATATCAGTTTGCAGAATATGTAATCTCAAAAGTCAATCTAGGATGGATAAGGAACTAGGATTTCTTCCCAAGTCTAAACCTTGTCACTGATCTTTTATTTAGACTCTAATGCTAAAGTTTCGGGTATTTATTTAAGAAAATAGATCTCTGAAGTCATTGCATTTTTCAGTATTAATGCTTGCATTGTGATTACCACTAGATAGTTTACTGTTTAAAAAAACAAGAGAGAAAAAACCGCATTTCCAATATGATTCTCCAAGTCATTAAAGGTTAAACTCTTACATTTTGAAATATTATGTACTTATTTTTCATTCTTCCTTATCTATTTTCAGCAAACTTGTTGGTAATAAATATAGTATGTCACTTCATGTTTATGTGATAGACCGTCTATAAAAAATATAATGATTGAATCTTGTTATCTTCTGCTTGATCTAGATTGCACAATTTGGATGGGACAAACTATTTATATCTTTTATTTGTTGGATTAGTAAAATTATTTATTGGTTTCTTCTCTCAAATGCCAGGTAGCTGGTTTAATTTTGGTAAGTGATGACGTATTTTTCTTTCTCTTGGTAAATTGTGACTTGAATGATTCTACTGTTTTAAGTAATATTACTGAGAGACTCTTATTTTGGTAGTTCGTAATTTTAGCTTGAAGTTGATTATTGAGAGTCTTATTTTGATTGTGAACTATTGGAGTGTTTGGTAATTCTCCTTAATTACCTTTAAATAGCTTTAAGTAGAACCTTATTATAGGTAATGTTCTTTAGTCATACTCTAAAATGAGATTTTGTTTTCTTACTAGGTTTGGAAGAATCCATTGGAGCAGTGAAGCCAACTTGGAGCAATTGATTGATATAATACTTTTTGTATGGTTGGTAGCAAACTCTTGCTTTCAATGTACTAATTTTACGCTTCTTGGTAGCTAAAGATGTCAATGTTTATTTTTTTATATGGAAACTACCTTTTAACAAAAAAAAATGGTAATTAGTCAATGGGTGAACGAATATTACAAAGTGTATCATTATGTATATATACTAAAGTGTTGATTTTTTATTTTCATATGAGTGTGATGTATTAGAACATTATTATTGAAATTGTTAGTGTAATGGTAGAGCGGCAAGAAAAATGAGAATTGAGAAATATACAACATGAAAAAATATACAAATTCGTAACATTTTTTTACTGTCATCAATATCGAAACAATGACAATTAAATTTTATAAAAACTATCACAATTGGCCTATCTTTGACAGAAAACAAATGTCATAATATATTAATTCATGACATTTTCATAATTGTCATCAATATCGAAACAATAACAATTAAATTTTACAAAAATTGTCACAATTGGTATATTCTTGACAGAAAAAAAAAATGTCATAATATAAAAATTCGTGACATTTTTGTAATTGTCTTCAATGTGTAAATGATGACAGTCATTTATTGTCATAAAATACTAATTAATGACATTTATTTTTTGTCATGAAAACACATATTATGACAGTTTTTTAGAACTGTCGTAGGACTTTTCACAACAGACGATACTATAACTATAAATAACTGTCATAGATTTTATTTGCGACAAAAAATAATTATCGTCGTAGATCATTTTTTTGTAGTGACCCATGTTGGATGGCTCTATGTGCACATAGGGCGGTTATGGAGATTGTTATTGTGATGAGTATTAAGTATGAGTGAGCTTTGTTTGGCCGTGTGTTTCCTTATAGATATGGATCACATGTGAGCTATTCTGGGTCATGTATTTAGTATGCTATCATGGTTGAATTGGATGGAAGTTTTCACCTTGGTAGGTGTTAAGTATGCGTGAGCTTCGTTTGGCCGCGTGTTTTCTCGTGGAAATAGATCACATGTGAGTTATTCCGGACCTTGTATTTAGTATGCTATCATAGTCAGATTGGTTGGAGGTTACTATCACGTCGGGTACTAAATATGCATGAGCTAGTTGTGGTTGCATGATTTCTTGATCATGTACTAGCTATTCTTGACCATATACTTTGGCGCTTTGCCATGGTCGGATTGGCTACAAGTTTGTTGGCTTGACTCATAGTTTATAGCATGATGTGATGATGACATTTTAATTACATTTTCATTATTGATACATTTTTCTACACATTTTTTTAGTATAATTTTACGATGTTTTCGTTTACAAACTTGCCACTCACTAAATTATAGCTCACAATTTAAATGTTTTTCTTCCCTCCAGGTCCAGGCTTTTGGTAAGCTTTCCCTCACTATTTGTAGTTTATTATTTTCATATGTGTATACTTAAGTTTTGTATTATTTCATGAAGATGTTAGAAATAGCGAGATTCATGTTATGGATACGTGTTTTGAGAGATTTACTAGTGGATTGTATTTCCTTGATAACTAAATATCTAGTTTAGCTATGAGAGTCTCTAAAATGGAATATTTTGGATTAGTGTGTGGTGAGACACACTTGAGGTGTTGTTGAATCTTGTGATTGTATATATGCATATAGAAGTGAAAAAATTTTCCCCTTTCAGGTTTGGCTAACCTATATTTTAGTGGAGGTACTGCTGAAATTTTTGTAGAATTTTATATTACTTGTTCTATAGAAGTTTTAAGTTGAATAATATTTGTTTCGAAAAGCGTTTTTATACCACGATCTATATTAAAAGGGAAAACCTAGAACGGAGTGTGACATAAATCAACTAAACCTTGATGGAAAATGTATTAGTTGTATCAACGTATATTAGTAACGAGGACATTTATGACATTTTACCTCTTGATGTGTGAGTTTGGCTTTGTTTTTGCCATTTTTGAAAATAATAAAGTGTGTGTGCTATGGACTTAATTATTATAAATTATTTTTCCATTTTTGCAAATGCTCCTTTTTTAAAATGCACAAAATTTTAGCCATTTATACCCTTAATAATAATAATAATAAGTTATTGTTATTGTTATTGCTATTGTTATTGCTATAAAATTCAATTATTAAATTTACTAAACACTTCGATGCTTCATCATCTTCCGATCAAAGTGAAGGATCTTCTTATGACCAAATTTTTGAAATTCAAGGCAATTCTGATAATACCGACTCTGAAAAGTCTTCTTATTCTAGTGACAATCAAATAGAAACTTGTACTTGCAATAAAAGCATAAATGTCATATCAAGAGATCAAGAGATTCTTTTTGAAGCCATTAGTCAAATTGAGGATTTAGAAACAAAAAAGGAATACTTTGAGAAATTGAAGGACCTTATTTTACAAGAACCTAAACAAGAAAATATTCAACACTACAACCTTAAAGAAATATTTTCTCGGTTTGAACCCAAAACAAAACCAGTTACTATTCCAAATTTTCAAAGAGAAATAAATGCAATAAAAGAAGAAATTGCTAACATCAAAAAAGAAAATTCTCAAATCAGATTCGAACTTCTCTCCCTTACAGATAATTGACCAACCTTCAACTTCTGGAGAACACCCTGAAAATATTCCTCACAATTTCTTTATTAATCTTATCAACAAGGTTCAATTGCAAAAATGGTATTCTGTCATTAATCTTGTTATTGACAAGGAATATCAAATAACTTTAAAAGTTTTGATCGATTCGGGAGCCGATCAAAATTGTATATGAGAAGGACTAATACCAACCAAGTATTTGAAAAAACCTCAGAAAAGTTACAGGGTTGCTGATGGTCAAAGGTTAAAAATTCACTATAAACTATCAAACGCACACATTTGTAGCCAAGGTTATTGTAGCCACCTAATTTTATCCTACATCTTTTTATTGTTTTTTTATTCATTTTTTTTAAAAAAAAGTTAATTAATAAAATCTTCCTTTTAACTAATTTTTAAAAAAGAAATAAATTAATAAAATCATTTTTTTAACTCATTTTAAAAAAAGGGAGAATTAAGAAAATCTTTTTAATTCATTTTAGGAAAAGGAAATTTAATTTATTTTACATAAAATCTTTTTCTATTTATTTTAGGAAAAAATAAATCATTTTTATTTTTGACAAAATTTCATAATATTTCATATCTTTTATTTTAGGAAGAAATAAATCATTTTCATTTTGAAAAAAAATCCATAATATTTTATATAGGAAGAAATAAATCATTTTCATTTTGACAAGATCCCATAATATTTCATCTCTTTTATTTTAGGAAAGAATAAATCATTTTCATTTTGACAAAATCCCATAATATTTCATTTCTTTTATTTTAGGAAAAAATAAAATTTACTTATTAATATAATATCAATATTTTATTTTATTCTTATTATTTTTTTCTAATTTGTGGTACACCCCGGCTCTATAAATAGGGACCCTTGTCATTTGGAAAAGGGGGAGGAGAAAAATTTCTTACAAAAAAATCTTTAGAGAAAAGTTGTTGGAGATTTTTTTTTTTTTTGAGAATCTCTGCTAATTGGAAGAAAAGTTTCTGCAAAAAGGTAGGTTTTTATTTCACTACGTTAGTATCTTTACCCTTTTCTTTGTTCCTATACTTTTTTTTTATGTTTCTCCTTAGCAAATCAAATCTCGTGTTGAAATAAACTTTGTTAGAGGTTGCATATGGTAGGGATTTGCTCTCTCAAGGATCCGCACATCATTGACAAGCAATTTCCTTTGAGATTTGAATTTTTTTTTGTCCTTAGAGATAGAGAGGAAGAGAAGTAAATGTATAGATTTTCTTTTTTTGCTTTCGTTTACTTTTATTGTTATTATTATTTTTTTTTTTGTAAAAAAAAATCTTAGTATTTTTCTTCTCTTTAAAAAATAGAGAAAAAGAAAAGGACATAAGATTTTTTTTAAAAAAATCTTGATCTTCATTTTCTTCTCTTCAAAAAAATAAATAAATAAGCAATAGAGAATTATGTCGTTATTATTAATATATATATATTATTATTATACATTATATTTATATTTATTATTGTTTTTCTTTTTATTATTACTAGACTTGTTATTGATATTCTTTTTAGATTACTATTTATTTTCTTTTAATTATTTTATTATTATTACTATATATATGTGTATAGAGATTTCTATTATTAATTTTCATTAATTATTATTGTTGTTGTGTGTGCCGGCAACTTGCCGCCACACCCTTGCTTTCCTTTTTTTTTTTCATTCATTCTTTTTTTTTCTTTTATTCTTTCTTTTATTTTTTTCTTTATTTCTTCTTTCCTCTTTTTCTTTTTTCCTCTGTCTATTGTCTTTTTTTTTTTTCTTTTTCAAACTTACTTTCTTGCATGCTTAATAATATTTATTATGTAGTATTAAATTAATAATAATTGTTTTTTCTTAATAATATATTTGATTTTATTGTATATTATTTTCTATTGACCTAATTTTTGAAATCCTTCTTAAACTTCCTTTTTGACCGCTTAGAAACTTTTGCTTTAAAACTATCCTTTTAATTTTTTTTTTTAAAAAAGGGTTAAAATATAAATCTATATTTCATAAGGTTTTATAATAAACCGTTTTTTTAAAAAAAATAATTCACATTTATTTTGCTATAAAAAATCCTAAGACAGAATCTAGAAAATTTGGGAGTTTGATTTTCTAGAATTCTTGAGGTGAGGGATCACATCTTTGGAAGTTCAAGATATGGTCCCAAGAAAAAATGAATTTAATCAACGTTTTAAAAAAAAATCTTTATTCGAAGACTAGCCTATGATAGATTTTGAGAAATTGTAATAATTTCTCATTTTTTTAAGGTGAGGAATTTTCCTCAATATAGTCTAATTAATGGAATATTATTTCACTTATTTTATGGGATCATTTGTTTCAAATATTAAAATGATGAGCAAGGAAATAAGACATAAAAATATTTTTTAAAAAATGGATCTCATTCAAGACTTTAAGTTAGGCCACCGTTTTCTTAACGGGTGTCACAGGGTGCTAATACCTTCATCGTACACAAATGACTAACCCAACTCTATTTTTCGTAGACCATTTAAAAAAAATGATTTACTTTATTTTGGTGTCCAATCACACCCAAAAAAAGATTGGTGGCGACTCCTATTTTTTTTTAAATAATAATAATAAAAAAACTCTTTTAAGGACATCGGCCACTCCGCGTCGTCTCGGGCACGTGGCGACAGTTATTGTTTTAAAAATACATTTATTTTGGCAAAGGATTTAGACGACGAAATAATCCTAGGAACCCCTTTCCTTTCTCAACTATACCCTTTCTTAGTAAATGAAAAAGGAATAGTCTCAAAAATCCTAGATCAAGAAATTATTTTTAAATTTGTAAACCCCATATCTACTAAAATAATACATTCTATTCAAAATTCTTCAATCTATAAAACTATTAATTCTATCCACAGAAAAACACAACAAATACAATTTT
>JBBPDI010100897.1:0-26419 GCA_037974545.1 Cucumis variabilis | reverse complement strand
TGGATTTGGGTTATTAAGACAAAACTAATATTATAATCAATAACAATTATTACAATAATAAAACTTTATTAATAACGGTCAATGGATTATATATTTACAATCTACGAGTTTTAGGACATAAATACCAACACAAGTAAGTGTTGGTATTTATGTCCTAAAACTCATAATTTGTAATCATATTCTATTCAATAAAATCGTTATTGATACTATAATCTTAAAACCAATTAAAAAGGTCCCAAGGCTATTATTTAGTAAACTTGAATTTTATGTAGAGACATAAATGTGGATCAAATTTGAGTATATAGCCTAAATAGTCTATAGTATATGAATACGGTTGGACACCTTATTCTGGAGACACTATGGATGCGACCTGCTTTGTAGTTACTACAAACGATGTGATCCTAAATCGTTCATGTAGAGACATAGAAGTGGGGGCATCCTATGTAAAGAGTTTACATAAGACCAAAACCATAGAAATAGTCGTTTTTAGGTTATAACACCGTTGAATTTAACAAAGTCGATTATTTCATTTATAGATACCAATGTAATTTAATCTTAATCTTAAGCTAACTATGAACTTCTATTCATACAAAATTATCCTTAGATCTGCATAGGTGAGGGTAGCTCATTGGCGCTGGCCCAATAAGCCTCCCATTTTAGGGGTAACAGGGTGGATAGCTAGGGACATAGGGTGCAAGATGGAATTCACTTCTACCCGTTTTAAGGTTAGTAGATAGGTTGTTTCCTTAAGCACTGAATCCAGGTCTTGAACAAGGGGTCCCATTCTCTCATTGGCCTGAGAGGGATTCGGTTTAAAGGTTAGACCTTAAACCAAATGTTTAATAGTGGATCAATGAAACTTAAGGAGAAAGATATAATCTCGAGGGTAAAATGGTGCTTTGACCCAACCAAGGTTATGAACAACCTGTGAAGGATTAACTTACATATCATGGTTATATCACATGGACACAAATATATTTATTATGAGGGGAGTGCAACTATGGGATTTTAGTTGAATGACCCGTTAGTTAAAGAAGGTTGAGTAACTCGGTCTAAAAGAGTTTAGCCAGTTAATCTCGAATCATTAGAGCTCATGATCTAGGTACATTAAGTTCCCCTGCTAGCCCATAAGGAATCAACTTAGAACATAATGATGGAATAATTTAAATTGTCCAAATTAGGTAAAGAGAGAGAAATCGATGAATATATTTGATATAATCGTTGGTTATAACTTAAGATAGAGCTTTTTGTTTATATTTGATTTAAATATGAATATAAATTCATATTTGGAAGCTCGAAATTGATGAAAAAAGTCAAAGATGTAAAAAATCAAAATGTTGATTTTTGACTTTGAAAATTCAAGACTTTAATCGACTTTATATTCAAATATGATTTGAATTTTGGAAAAATGAATGCAGATCATACTCGGAAAATCAAAATTAGTCAAGACAGATAGAATGGTAAAAAGTCAAAATGTTGACTTTTGTCTTTTTAAATGTCAAATTACCATATTACTCTTGGAAGAACATTGCATGTAATTAACAAATGGCTTCGTGCATGTGAGACACCTACTTGGTGATATGCCAAGTGTGGAGAATGGAAGCTCACTACATGCAATTTTTGCATGTAGTTTGCTTATAAAAGGAGTGCATTGCAAATGTAAAATGAGACTTTTGGTAATTTTTTATTTTGTGTTTTGGAATTGCAAAATTAAAGCCAAAACTCTTTTTTTTCTCCACAAGTTCTTCCGTCTAAATTCATCTCTCTCTCTATTTTCTTTACCTTTCGAGTCCCACAACTCGATTCTAGTCTGGAGAATAGAGGTCAACACTACTGGTAGTTCCAGTTTTGATTTTGTGAGAAGATCGTGAAAAGCACATGAGAAGATTACAATAATAGAAAAGCATCAAAGGTGAGTTTTTCTATTAAACCTATTTTGTTTCAATTAAGGATTGTAATGCATGTTAATCACTAAAGTGTTTAGTTGTAATTAGAGTAAAATCTGATCTTTATTCTGCTGCTCATGTCTACCGTTTCCAACAGTAAGAACTTGTAAAACATGAAAGTATTAACTGGAATAAACATAGCCATGTGTTTAAGAAAAAGAATCCTTTCATGATGAGAAACTAAGTTGGTCTAGCACTAGTATGTTCAACATGCAGAGATCCACAATCTATACCTGAAAAGTGGAAAAATATTTTGAAAGAGTTAGTTGAAAGACTTAGTGAGAAACGAGTTTAGAAAATAGGTTTTCATAAACATTTTAATGTAAAACCGATGCTTAAATACATTTATCAGTAAATTATCATTTCATAACATGAAACATGAAATATTTGTATAGTTTTTCATAGACAGTCCATAGGCACAGGTAGTATTTACCCCTTCGTCTGAAGACAAAACAGTCGTTTGGTAGCTAACCCTCCTTCTGTAATGCATAAAAATATACCCTTCCTGATGGCCCATAAACTATAGGTTCGTCAACCCTACCATCAGTATGGAGTTAACCACATGTATACAGTAGGTCTCATGAAATATTCAGGCATGGAGAAAACATTTGAGAATATTGAAATATTTTCCATGAATTTGATCATGAAATCATTCAAACATAATATAACTTGAATAACAGTTCATAAACATTTATCATAAAATATAACTTAAAATAATATCTTGAAATCATGCTTAGTAAATCATTTCAGAAGCTATTTCTTTGTAAAACTTGAAACCATGTTTAATAAATACTTTTTGAAATCAATGTGTTACTCATAAGCTATTGCTTGTGGAGCTTGAAAACACGTTTAATAAATAACGTTTGAAACATGATGTTACTCACTATCACTTGAATAGAGCCTTGGTCGTGAGATTCCTTTCAAGCTCCTTTGATATGAAAATTTATAATGCATCGTTAATTAATCCCTTGAACATGAAAAATATCCAAAACTTTTCGTAAATTTCCCAAAAATATCAAGACAACCCAAAATGACTTAAAAACAACCTATTGGAGCCTAAAGACATGGTGGATGGGGCTGCCACGCGTGCATGGCCTAAGGCCTTGCCGCGTGCTAACCTCGTTGAGGTAGGCCCCGCGCGTTGTGCTCCCTACACACCGTGTCACTAACCTTTAAAGCAAGGTCATGCACGTAGCCTGAGTTAATGTCTTGTCGCTCAGCATGGTCTTATCATGTGCATAGAAATTGACCAAAATAACCTCTATAACTAACACGTACGCTCATCTCGCTTACACATGCAAGCCTCTTAGCCACTACTCAGAACACTGTTTTATTTCTAGAATCATGACCCAAATTTGTAAAACATAACCTAAACTCCATAACTCTTTTGATAAAACTTCCTTCTACAAATTTTCTCTAGATTGTCTTAACTTTCTTACCTCAAAGTTTTAAAGGAAAATTCAAAGAAACGAGTCCTGTAGACCTCTGGAAGTGTACCTTTCTAAGATTCTTCCAGAAAATTACCTCATCGCGTAATCTTGATCTAGTCGCCAACCTTCTTGAATCCAAAATGAACTGAAGCCCTCTCTCATAATCTAGACACATTTTCTAAACTTTCAACACCAATTTGAGTGATTTTGTTGCAGTTAGTTGTGAGAAAACTCTTGCTCAAGCTGCCTATTTATAGAAGTTGTTGCATGAGATTAAGTTGACACTTAATCTTGATTAGACTCACCTCTTAAGCTCTTATTTACTACTCATCATCTCCTTCACATCCTCCTTGACCACAAAAAATGTATGTTAATATGATTAGGACACCTAGATTAACTTTAAACTGTTTGCGTAAAGCATGCCACATATTTGTCTTAATTGCATAGCTAACCTCCATGGTCTTATCGCATAACTTGGCCGCCAAACTAACCTCTCAATGCCAAAACTTGGCCGCATAGTTAACCTCAAATCCTTCCTCACGTAATCATGCCTCTCGCCCAGCTAACCTCTATAGCTTCTTGCATAGCCTTGTTGAGTATAGTCTTGCCGCCCAATGACAAGTCCCAAACACATGCTAATCTCTAATGACTTTTTGCCTAGCCATTCAAACGCCTAGACATCTCATTAGAGGTTAGTTTCCTTAATTTTGGCCGCCTAGCCCATGTCCAAAACATCTAAGCTTAGAGGTTCTCAAGCTTCATCTTATTGCCCATTGACACTCCTTTGAAGGTTCTTTAGCCTTCCTTTGTAGTCCATATAACCCTTAAGTGCCAAAATAATTTCTTTTTGACACTTAGTCAAAATTATCTAACTTTTCTCTTTCTCTTAAACTTAGACCTTAAATTCATAAGTTTCGAAGTATTTTGTTCTCTTTTCCTATAAATTTCATTTTCTCTTATCCTTGATGAACTTAATAATTTCCAAAGGTTTAAAAAATTTTGGGGTTTCACAAAGCTAGATGCTAAGGAAAATTTTTTCCTCTGCAATGTGGATGGTCATTGTAAGAGAAATTACCCCAAATATCTTGCTGAGAAGAAGAATGAAAAAGAAGGTAAATATGATTTACTTGTCTTAGAAACATGTTTAGTGGAAAATGACCAAATTGTCTGGATGCTTAATTCAGGAGCCACTAACCATGTTTATTTTTTTTTACAAGAAACTATATCCTTTAAGCCGCTCGAGGAGGGTGAGATGACACTTAAGGTAAGAACAGGAGATGTCATTTCAGCTTCTGCAGTGGAAGATGCTAAGTTGTTTTTCAGAAATATATACCTGTTTTTTAGAAAACTTGTACATAGGTTCGAAGATTAAAATGAATCTTATATCTATTTCTTGTTTTATTGAACAATCATATAATGTAACTTTTTCTTTGAATGAAGCTTTCCTTTATAAGAATGATATACATATATGTTCAACAAAGCTTGAAAACAACTTATATGTATTAAAACCTAAAGAAGCAAAAACAGTTTTAAATCATGAAATGTTTAAAATTTTTCACTCAAAATAAAAGGCAAAGAATTTAAATAACAGTACTTATCTTTGACATTTAAGATTAGGTCACATTGATCTCAATCGAATCAGAACAATGGTAAATAATGGACTTTTAAATAAGTTCGAAGATGATTCATTATCTCAACGTGAATTTTATCTTGAAGGAAAAATGACCAAAAGACCTTTTACTGAAAAAGGTTATAGAGCAAAAGAACCCCTAAAAATTTTACATTTAGACCTTTGTGGTTCGATAAATGTGAGAGCTCAATGAGCTTTTGAATGCCTCATCTCTTTAATAGATAATTATTCAAGGTATGGTTATTTATACTTAATGGAGTATAAGTCTATAGCTCTTGAAAAGTTCAAGGAGTATAAGACTAAACTTGAGTAAAAAGATTAAAATACTTCGATCTGATCGAGGTGGAGAATACATGGATTTGAGATTCCCGGACTATATGATAAAACATAAAATTCAAACTCAACTCTCAACACTTGGTATACCTCAACAAAATGGGGTATTGGAAAGGAGAAATAGAACCCTGTTAGACATGGTTAGTTCAATGATGAGCTATGCTCAATTGTCAAGCTTGTTTTGGGGTATGCGGTAGAGACTGCAGTTCATATTTTGAACAACATTGCCTCGAATAGTGTTTCTGAAACATTTTTTAAGTTATGAAGAGGACGTAAACCTAGTTTAAGTCACTTCAGAATTTGGGGTTGTCCAACACATCGTTATTGACAAATTCCAAGAAGTTGGAACCTCGTTCAAGATTATGCCAATTTGTTATATATTATTTTATCCATAAGAAAACAGAGTATTTGTATAGACAAATGCTAATTTCTTGGAAGAAGACCACATGAGAGATCATAAACCACGAAGCAAATTAGTATTAAATGAAGCTAATGATGAGCCAACAAAAGTTATTGATGAAGTTGGTCCCTCATCAAGAGTTAATGAAACCAACACATCAAACCAATCTTATCCTTCTCAATCATTGAGAATGCCTCGATGCAGTGAGAGAATTATATCACAACCTAACCGTTACTTGGGTGTAACTAAAACTCAAATTTTCGTACCAGAGATGGCCTCTACAAGAAATCGAAACAATTGTGACGCCAGAAACAACATCAGCGAAAGGTGCATCGCTGTTGATCACCTTTTATAGACGTATGAAATGTTACGTCGCTGAAAGTCTAAAATTAAATTTAATGCGTTCACTTTCCACGACTTATACAATGTTACGTCGCAGAAAGAGACTTTCCATGACGTAACGGAACAAGACGTCATGAAAAGTCCAAAATTAAATTTAGTGCGTTCACTTTCCCCGACGTCACCCTACCAAACAATGTGGAAAATGAATGCATTAAATTTAATTTGACTCTTTGTGACGTCTTGTTCTTCTACGTTGCGAAAAGTCTCTTTCTGTGACGTAACATTGTGTGCATTGTGGAAAGTGAACACATTAAATTTAATTTTAGACTTTCTGCAATGTCTTGTTCCTCTACGTCATAGAAAGCCCCTTTTCGCAACGTCACATTGCGTGTGTTGCATAAAGTGAACGCATTAAATTTAATTTTAGACTTTTTCGCATGTGTAACCTGTAACACGTCGGGAAAAGTAGAAATTGTAACGATAAATTTCCACTTTCCCCAACATATGGCAAGGGGCACATCGGGAAGTTTAATAATAATTATTGTTTAACCTTTTCTCGACGTGCAACCTGCCACAAGTTGTGAAAAGTATCCGTATTGAAGTGACAATGGTCACCTTTTCCTGATGTGTGGCAGGGGACACGTCGAAGAACTTTTAAATAATAAATTTATTATTTAAACTTTATTCGACGTTTGTACTTCATACCTTTGCGAAAGGTACCTTTATCGATGTCTTCAAAGACGTCGAGGTTATTCTTCCTTCAATACAGAATAGAATGCAAAACAAAAATAAACCCAAAATCACCTGAGAGAGAGGGAGAGGAGGAGAGTTATGTTGCCATCATCGTTCGTCTTCGTCGTTGCCACCGCCGAGAGTCTCCTCTTTTCTTCTCTTTTTCTTTTCCAGTTCAATTTTTTCGCTTCACTGTACCCTTTCAAATCATAGCAGAGCCAAAATGCAGAGCACTGCAAAATGTGTTTATGAATCCATACTAAACACAAAGTTAAAACAAAAACCCACAAAGAAACTACAAGAATAATAGAAGTATGCAATTGAAACGGAATGGAACAAGCTAGAAGAAGAAGAAAAAGAAGAAGAAGAAGAAGAAGAAGAAGAAAAAGAAGAAAAAGAACAAGAAGAAAAGAAAAGAAAACAAATTTAGGCTTTCCGTGATGTGACGTCGAAGAAGGGTTCCATAACGTGACGTCGAGGAAGGGTTCTGCGACATCATGTCAGGGAAGGATTATGCAATATCACATTGTGGAAACCCTTCCTCGACATGCTAACAATGTGCATCGGTGAACGTTTCCCCATCATCGATGTGATCTGCATTGGGGAAAGTATCCTCGACATGCTTGGCCCAAGGTACATGTCGAGATCGATTGAGACATCAAGGTAACCTTCCTTGATGTATTTTGGAGTTTTTGCCGATGTGGAATTGCATTGGGGAAGACCCTATTTCTTGTAGTGGGTGTTGAAGGATCCATTGTTCTATAAATAGGCAATGAATGATGTAAACAAGAACGAATAGGTCAAAGCTATGGACTTGAAATAGAGTCTATGTACTTCAATTCACTGTGGGGGATTTGTAGATCTACCTGAAGAGAAAAGAAGATTCAGCTTGGAAGGTACAAATCTTCAAAGCTAGACTTGTAGCAAAAGGTTATACCCAAAGAGCTGGTTGACTATGAGAAAACTTTCCCCCCTGTTGCTACGTTAAAGTCTATAAGGATTCTCTTGTCCATAGCCATATTTTATGATTAAGAAATATGACAAATGGATGTCAAGACTGCTTTTTTGAATGACAATCTTGAAGAGAGTATCTTCATGTGTCTCAGCTTGAGGGGTTCATAACCCAAGGTTAGGAGTAAAAAGTTTACAAGCTGAATCGATCCATTTATGGGTTGAAACAAGAATCCAGATCTTGAAACATTAGGTTTGATACTACAATCAATTCTTAATGGTTTTAACCAAAACGCTGATAAACCTTGTGTATACATGAAAATCAACAAAGGTAAAGTAGCTTTCTTAGTACTTTATATGGGAGATATCCTTCTCATTGGAAATGATGTAGGGTACCTAAATGATATTAAAATGAGGCTAGCAATCCAATTTCAAATGAAAATTTTGGGTGGCACAATATGTTCTTGAGATCCAAATCATAAGGGATTGTAAGAACAAAACGCTAGCACTCTGATAACGTACATAAATACCTGTTATTATAGCCTCTTTTATTAGAATAATGAGGTCAAAGCGCATAAATTATGTTGTAAATACATAAGTATTTAGAAATACATCTTATATAAACATTATGCCTGTTTTATGTGATTACCATGTCTAAACGCAAGATGAGTAGAAAGGGAGAATCTAGTGAATCGAGGGAAACATCTCACGTAAAGGCTACACAATGAAAACTCATCTGGCAATTAATATTTTCAGGCTAGGAACCATGTCATCACTCGAGAAAGGTCCAATAGAAGACAAAAATGGTAGTTGAAGTTGATGTGACCTCATAAGGGTACAATCCACGTTGACAATCTTAGAAGAATAGAAATTTCCTACTGAAAGTTGTCTGTAAAAAACTTCATCTCCACCAAGTAAAGCAGGCCTGTATGAGACAGAAGAAGGTTTGAACAGATCAGAAAAAAAAGTCTGGATAAACTGCAAGTGAAAAGAGCTTACTTCTCTGGTCATGCTGTAGGTGAGAGCTTAGTGTTAAAGTGATGGAGAACCCGATACCCATTCCCTCTAACTTGTATTCTTTCTCACTCTTCTTTCTTTCATTTTTGTATTCTTTGTGTAATATTTACTTTGTTCATATTGTACAATGGCCGAAGGCCTATATTCTTTATACATGTTTCGACCTCTTCAATCTATCATACTTTCACTCTTCTTCAGTCAATGTGTTATTTGTAACTTAGAAGTGTGATAAGTTCTTGATAATAAGTTTTGCTCATAAGTCTGATCTTGTTAGATGATATGACAGTTTCATTTGTACACGAGGTACTCATTATGTACCTCTTTATCTCATAACTACTAAGTCCTTGTTGAGTACAAGTTTTCCTACTACTTGCCTAAGTGCAAGCGAAACAGTAGGTTTACCTGGATGATCCAGGATCAAACACAGGGAATTAATTCAAGAAATTAGTTCTAGAAATTACTTATCATCTAGGTGGTATGAAAGAATTAAAGAATGATAAACTCAATGAATGAAAGAATAAGATAAAATACTAAGGCTCAAGAGTCTGTAAAGGGGGACTAGGATAATGGAATGGCAAAATGAAATGACTTGTATTCGAGAAATGAAAGAAGGAAGACCTATGCATTATCATGCGACTAAGTAGGGCGATACCCTTGATGCGATATACTTACTAAATCATACTTCATATTAAAGCTTGATTCTCTTGAAGTCATTACACGCCACACATGATAGCTTTCCATGATTTATATGACTAAGAATGATTAAACAAGATATATCTAGAAGAAATCACTTATAAACTGTATAGAATTTTACGATTAAGGACATTAATCTCTCAGTGTCTTATGTCCACACTTGTTCTCCTTTCGGGATATAAATGTTGAAAATGATCTCACAAAGGAAGATGAAACTCTTTCTTACGTGCATTAGTTAGGTCCTTGCTACTTTCCATCTAAGGTAGTTGGCAACTTACGCTTGCCAGACGGTAAAAATAGCTCATCTAGCATGATAAAACTTATGAGCAAAATATTTTATAGAGAACTTATCACACTTCTAAATTACAAATAACACATTGATTGAAGGAGATTGAAAATATGATGGATTGAAGAGATAGAAATATGTAATATATATAAAGAATGTAGGCCTTCAGCCATTGTACAATATGAACAAAATAAATATTACACAAAGAATACAAAAATAGAAGACAAAAAAGTGGGAAAGAATACAAGTTAGGGGGAATGGGTATTGGGTTCTCCACCACCCAAACTCTAAGCTCTTTCACTTACAGCATGGCTGGAGAAGAAAGCTCTTTTCACCTGCAATTTATCTAGACTCTATTTTATGGTTCGTTCAGACCTTCTTCTGGCCCATATAGGTCTGCTTTGCTTGGTGGAGATGAAGTCTTTTTATAGGCAACTTTCGACGAGAAATTTCTATTCTTTTGAGATTGTTAGCACTGATTACAGCTTTATTAGGTGACATCAACTCCAACTACCATTCTTGTCTTCTAGTGAACCTTTCTCGCGTGATGACGTGGTTCCTTGCATTGCAATGTTAATCGCAAGATGAGTTTTCATCGTGTAGCCCTTGCGTGAGATGTTTCCATCGATTCATTAGTTTCTTCCTTTCTACTCATCTTGCGTTTAGACATGGCAATCGCATAAAACAAGCATACTGCTTATGTAAGAAGTATTTCTAAATACTTATGTATTTAAAACATAAGTTACGCGCTTTGATCCTCTTCTTAAGTGCTTTGACCTCACTATTCTAATAAAAGAGACTATAATAACGGGTATTTATGCACGTTATCAGATTGTAAAGGGTAATGAGATTTATTTATATTGGTTTTAATTTGAAATGTTCAAATTTACTTTGAGAATTAATAATGTATGGTGATACATTATAATATAAAGTTTATATTTTAATTAAACTTTATTATATAAATTTAACTTTGGATATGATTTAAAATTATTTTATGAGACAATAAAATATTTGAACGAGTTCAAATATTAAGTTAATGTGAGTTAGATTCATATTAAAACTATATGTTAAAATTTAATATGTATATGATACAAATTAGAACTATAGGTTATGAGAGAAATTTATATTTGAATATGCTTCAAATTCGAATTAAATTAAATATAAGATATTCAATTTTATAATTAATTAATTGGAGAATTAATTAATAGTTTAATTTAATTGAATTGAATTTGATTTAATTAAATCAATTTAGGAAATTTCATAAATATAACAAAACACCAAAATATTTACGGCCTGTGTAACAAAATAAAAAATCCCATGAAGCCGACCAATGTTTTTAAATATTTCAGGTTTGTCCTTCCTTTCATCTTCTTTCTTGTGCAAATTTTCCTTGTTTTTTTTTCGAACTGTTATTTGATTGAAGATCATGTACCAAATATAAAAGATCTTAGCACACGATCTTCAACAAATATCTTTGGATATTGGTACACGTTTAGATTTAGCTACAATCAAATCTAACAAATATAAAAGATCTTGAAAAAATCGTTGGATATTCACGATTATTTAGATTTGCAATTGTGTAACCAAATCTTAAAGATTGTGTAGCCAAATCTAAAAGATTGTATACCAAAGAATAGTCAAATCTAAACTATCGTATACAAAAGAATTTTTGAAATAAAATCATTTAGATTTGGGTAGCCAAATCTAAACAATCACGTAGTTAAATCTAAACGATTGCGTACCAAATCTAAAAAATCATGTACCAAAAAACTTGAAAAAAATTAATTGGATTTAGTATCCAAATCTAAACGATTGTGTACCAAAGAATAACAAAATCTAAACAAAGTATAGCCAAATAATCTAAATGATTGTGTACAAAAATCTTGAAAACAATCGTTTAGATTTGGCTACCAAAATCAAAACACAACCAAAGAATATCAGATCTAAATGATTGTATACCAAATGAATTATGTGGCCAATTAATCGCGTGTTGACATGACATTTATGCCATTTTTCATTGTGGACTTGTGGACTTTTTTCGTTTTCGAAATTTATTTTGTAAATATTTTGGTGCTTTGTTATATTTTTCAAAAAAACCTTAAATTAAAACTATAAATGATGTGAGAGATATTCATTTAAATGAAATATTAATTAAAAATAATATTATATAATTAAATAATTATAATTTAATTAATTAATTATTTTAATATTAATTTAATTTAAATTAAATTAAATCAAATAAATTGGGGACATGGGTGGTTTTCCCACATATCCCAATATTTTATCGTACTCCCTCTTCTTTAGTTTAAAGAATATGGGAGGTTTTTAACAAAAGTGTAATGCCCTAGGCTTAAGATTCGGACCAGGATTTGAAATTCAGATTTCTGACATTCATCTGCATCTCCTGCGGCCTGACAACATCTCCTTACTGTCGTAAAGGCTTATTAGAGTGAAAGTCCTCCCTACAAACCAACACGAGTGTAAACCCCGAATCTTGGAAGAAACTCTAAGTCTTTCAAAGTAATTGGAAGCTTAAGAGTTGAAAGGAATTAAGGATAAAAGTGGGTCTTCATTAGTAAGAAAGAGAAGGAAATTTTGGCTAAGTGTTGAGTATTTATGTTTAGAGGTTATTTTGGAATGGTTTGGGCGGCCAAAAGAAGGAAACAACCTCTAAAGAGGTTAGTTTGCGTTTAAGGTTATCCATCATGCGTTTGGAGGTTATGTTTGACTTGTGGCTAGGCGAAGAACCTCCAAATGTTTCTTAGGGCGAGAAAGGATGCCATGTAGAGGTTAGTTGGGTGTTGAGATAGGTGAGAAGAGATAACTTTAGAGTTTATCTAGGCGTTTGAATGGCTTTGCAAAAAGGCATATAGGCAAGAAGCATGGCCTTGCGAATTGGCTTAAGAGGTTAGTAAAATTATTTTGGTCAACAAGGCTTGTAGTTATGGAGATTTTTTAGGCATTTAAGGTTGCTATGTGATATGGACTAAGAGGTAAGCTATGCATTTTGGACATGCGTATGGCAAGCTTAAAACAAGCGGTTTAAAGTTAATCCAAGTATCTTCATATTATTAACATGCATTTTGCGGTGGAAAGGTAGTTTGAGGTGTCTTAAGGAGGTTTAAAGGTGGATTAAGCAAGGTTGAGGTGTCAAGACAATTTCATGTAAGACTTTCTATAAATAGGCCAACTTCAGTATCGAATTTCTTACAACTCACTCGTGCAAAATCACTTAAATTGGTCTTAAAAGTTCAAAAATTGTGTCTAGTTTGTGAGTGAGGGTTGCTGTGCATTTTGGATTCAAGGAGGTTTGCATTTTGACCAAGATAAAGTGAGAAGGTCATTTCTTGGGTGAATCTTAGCAATGTGCATTCCAAGTGGGCTACAAGACTCATCTTTTAAAATTTAATTCTAAAATTTTGAGGACAAGTGGAGATCAGGCAAATTAATAAGCTAAGGATTTAGGCTTGTATCTGTGAGTGGAAAATGATTTATTTAAAATATTTCCATTATAAGAAAAAGGATCTACGATGACAGTTATTTTTTGTAATAAATAAAATCTGCGACATTTATTTACAGTCACAGAATCGCTTGTTGCAGAAAGACCATTGATGACAGTTTAAAAAACTCTCACAATAAGTGTTTTCATGACAAAAAATAAATGTCATTATTTACTAGTTTATAACATTAAATAACTGTCATTGTTTATTTTTATGACAATAAATAATTGTCATCCTTTGCATATTGATGACAATTATAAAAGGTCACAAATTCTTATAATGTAACATTTTTTCCTGTCAAGGATACGGCAATCGTGACAGTTTTTATAAAATTAAATATAATTATTTCAATATTGACGACAATACAAAATGTCATGAATTCGTATATTATTATATTTTTTTTCTTGTCAAGGATATGCCAATCGTGACAGTTTTCATAAAATTAAATGTCATTTTTTCAATATTAACAATAATTACAAAATGTCACAAATTTAAAATGTGACAATAAATAACTGTTATTAATTGCTTATTCACAACAGTTATAAAATGTCACAAAATCTTATATTTTGGCATTTTTTTGGCCCTATTTTCCTCGAGAATTCCTATTTATCTTACTACCTTGCCAAGACACATACCAATTCAATCACATAGTACTAGACGACACACCAATATGGAAACAAATAATGAACACTTTAATATATATCAAATAATCATACACTTTGTAATATTTGTACAATTTTTGATAAAAGGTTTACAATGATAGAATAAACAAACATTGTTTGGTTACAACAAGCGTAAAATAAGTATAGCATGCCTTGTATGTGCCCCTTGTATGGTTACAACTTCTCCTAGTCTTTTTTTTTTTTTTTGCTATCTTAATCCTCTTTTCTTTATCCTCAACATCATTAGCTCGACTGTATTTCCCTCAAACAATTTTGGTACCTGGCTCCTGAAAAGGATATCTCCTACACTAACCAGAAAAAAAAATCATCATAGACCAGGATAAGATCCATTATAACTTTAAAGAAATAGTGAGTTTATTTCATCATAATTTCTACAATTGGATAAGAAATGCCATAATATGTGTATATGTATACATTAACATGAATATACCATAACCATCAAGTACTATAAGATATTTGCTTAAAAAGATATTCTCTTTACATTATGCACAAAACCTCACCTACCTACTTCTTGATACAACAAAAAATTCTCAAAATATTGAAAACAAAGATAAAAAGCTTTGATATCCAAAATCCAAAATCCAAAACACCACACATGAAGATATGCTTTAATATTTAAAAATATAAATAAATACATGGCAACAACTTTAAGCATAAATCTGGGTAAGAAATTAGTTGTCAAAGCACTAATGTCTAACAACCTTATTACCTTCTCTAACAGTTTATCAAAGTAAGGTAAGCATATTTGTCAAGCATAATTCTATATCATTCGTAATTTTACTATAAATATTAGATAAGACGTATACATATTAGTCAAAGGAAGAAATTAGTTGAATGAACTTACTTTTAGCCTCTTCAACATCCCACAACTTTATTGCATCAGATGAAGCTCTAACAAGCACCAAAACTTCTGATGGATCAAAAGCTACTGATTAAATGAATTAGTATGACGACACAGATTTTACACAAGACCAATAAAAACTTGAAATTTATTACTAAAGAAACCACAACCATGGTATTCTCCAATGAAATTCTGTAAATGCACAATTTAACCATTATTGTATAAAAAACATGGTGAAGAAAAAAAGAAGTGTCTGAAGGTTGGCCTTTGTAATGTTAACACAAGGTACCAATTCCAACTACAGTTTAAAGGAGAGATAAATCGAATCTACTTCACCCAATCGAATCTACTTCCTATCCAAAAACACAAAAATGATAGTCATTGGTTTCACAATCCTAGCATCAACTACCAAGCAGAAGTAGAAATATAATGTTCTTTAAAACATGAAACAATAGCGTTTTGTAAGATTATGATCATACCATAGTTATTAAAAAATTGTTGGCCAATAAAAGTTAAAGTAACAAAGAAAATAAAACATCCAAACCAACATTAACCAAGCTCAAAAAATGAGTATCGAGAATGAAACTCACAAGAACACAAGAGATTTCAATTTCTCCAAAGAAACTGGAATTCTTCCATTGATATTCTATAGGTCCTAATTGATGAGGCAACAAATTCTTTACTAATCATATATATAACCAAATATCAAAATTATTAGAAGAAGTAAATAAAGAAATTAATAATCAAACTTACCTCCTTGAAACGAATATATATAACCAAATATCAAATCCTTAATAATTTCATCTTGAGGGCAATGGCTAGTCGGGCTAATTTCGTAATATGGAGCCTCAGGCACTTGCCTTTTCAACTCAAACCTTAAACGAATATATATAAGGAGGGATGTGTGGAAGCTCTTCATGAAGCTTTTCCAGAAATTTATGAGGCAACAGTGGCAGGTTATGGTAAGGTGAACTCCTTTGGTGCTTTCTTTTTACCAGAGCACTTCTCTTGAAAATAAGCCAACTATTATGTTATGAAATTGATAAATAACTGGAGTGCTTGCTTATTAAAACAATTAACTCAAAGCATTGTTTTAGAACCTTAGAAGGTTGACTAACATGTCCATTTAAAGGTGCAAGCAGGAATAACCTTCTCCAGCACGTTGCCCAAATTTATATATTTTGTGGATACATAAATCTTTCAATCATTCAATCTTGCAACATCGAAGAAAAGGAAAGACTCTTTCCTTGAGACCATGTTTACTTTTGATTGGTAATTATTTCATCCACGATTTGTTTCTAACATAACTTTATTTCTACAGCAGACGTGTCTCAACCTACTCCGACTCCTAAGAGGCGTTAACAGTCTCGAAACTTGGAGTTAGAGAGGTACATTCAGAAAAATGATAGAATTCCAATTACCATAGCTCTCGAAGTGGAGAAGCCAATATCTCCACATGTTATCCGATTCAGCAACACTATTAGCGTGTGTGTGAGAAATACATTTCTAGCCCGCTGCGTTAAATGGGCTGATGTTGGGAGAGAATACCTTGAGGTCGTCGAGGGCGATCTGTAGGTAAAATCAAAAGTGCATTAGTTTTTCTGTAGAGACATACACATCATTACATAAGCGAAACTAACGTGTGAATTTTTTTCGTTTCTAGTGCTTTTTCATGCTTGATTTCAACGATCAAGCACTTACTAGATTTGTTGAGCATTAGATGCTCATATCTTTTAAAGAGTTCAGGGGCGACTGCCACAGACATTTCAAATGGTACAACGATCCAGAACAAGCATGTGCCAACCCACCTAACATATTGGTGGAACGTATGGAAGATTGACACTTCTTGTGGGATCACTACATGAGCCGTGCATTTCATGTGAGATTTACGAATTCCAATGATATGTGTTATTTCACTTAATTTTCTTAATGGGCGTGTGTACTCTTAACAAACATTTTTATGCAGAAGTAATCATAGACGAACAAGGCTACTAGGCAGAAGCAGCCTTACAGTCATAGTAGTGGGTCAAAGTCGTTTCTACAACGACAACATGACCTTGCTGAAGAACGAGGTTTACTAGTCAACCGACTTGAATTATTTAGAGAAACACACGCTTAGAGTGGAGAATTCATTTCGCAGGCGTTTGCAGATGCGCATGTTAGTTTGAACTTGATTTTGTCTAAATTATGTACTTAACTCTTCTCTAATTCATAACTTACATAAAATTTTATTTGTTATAGAGTTAAATGCTGGCACTTGAATCCCAGCCTACCCAGAGGGTTCTCAACCACTGTCTGATGATGATATGTGCGAGATCGTTTTGAGTAAGCGTCCAGACTACTCAAAAGGTCTTGGTTGGGGACCCAGGCCCAAGTCCCGTAAAATTTCTGGTAGCAGTTCTTCGACCACTTCACATTCTACAATGATTAAAGAAGCTAATGCAATCCTCATTAAGCAACAAAGATGTGAGATTCAAGAAACTAGACGCATGATCGAAGAGCAGAGAATGTTCTCCGAGATGCAATCTAGACAAATGGAAGAAATGATGAAGAAGATTGAAGAATTGAGTCTGACACATAGAGGATCGTCAGGCATCCACGACTTTCTTATTTTAATTTCCTTTTCCATGTCACTTTTTTTCGAATTTGAAACTATGTTCTTCTGACATTTATCTAATTATAATACAATTTCAATTTCGATATATAATTGACTATTTTGGTTGTTCAGTTTTAATTTAAATTAAATCAAAATCGAATAGAAACTACAATGAAAACAAAAAAAAATACTAAAAATAAATAATAATAATAATAATAAATAAATAAATAAAATTAAATGATATTCTTGACGCGGATGCTGTGTCGGGAAAAAAGACTTTTTTTGACGTATGAATAAGGCATCGAAGGACCGTTTCATGACGCACCATCTCCCAACGTGTAGAAAATGTTGGTAGGGGAGTAAGCTGACGCATAAAGGACGTAGTTGAAAGTACCGTCGAGAGATATGAAATTCCAATGCAGTTTTGTGGTGCGTCAGAGATGGCTCTCTCGACATCGTTGTATCCACATCCCGACATTGCATAATACATCGGGAGAGCTTGTTCCGATATTTTTCTCAATCTTCCCTGACGCTGTAACGCGTAGGAAAAATACCAATCTCTTGTAGTTACATCTAATCTAGTGCAAATATGAAAGTTACAAATCACAAAAGTAGAAGGACAATTAGTTTAGGCAACAACAAAATACTTGAAAAATAAAACCGTAACTAATCCAATCATGAAAATAATGAAGTAGCAAGAGATAATCCTACACGAACAATAAAGAGATTTGATGCACAAAAATCCTCTCCCATATGGCAGTAACAAGGTGTAAAATGCAAAATGTCATACAAATTTTCTTTTGAACTCTACAACAACATTAAGAATCATCTATCAGAGAAACAACATCATCTACTGCACTGTATTTATAAATAAATTCTCAGTAATGAAATTTGAAAGGGAGCATTGGATTGGAGGAGATATTCTATTATCTAGTGGAAGCATAGGAATCAAGATATTCTACACACACATATATATTGCTCTTATTGTGGTGGACAATATAAATGGGTGTAAAAGGAGTATAACCCTCAAACTTAATTCTTTGTACTTCTTACTATTATTATATTATATTATATTATGAAGAAGTGTTACGTTTCACTTCTGTTCTTTCTGTTCCTTAACCTTACTTTTAATAATGTTTTCTCTAAGCCTCTTCTTCTTCACAACAACAAATTTCAACCTGCTGTTGTTGTTGGTATGGTCTTCTGTGATACTTGCTTCCAACGACATCTCACCATTTCATCTCAGGTTCTCTTTCTTCTTTATATTTCAACTACTTTCATCCATTTTACACTTCTACAAAAATTCATTTTCTTATATCATACAATATTGAATCAATGGATGGTTCAAAATGTTATCAAGATAAGTGGTACAAGAAGTCTTGTAGAATGCAAAGATGAAACAAAAAACCTCAAGCCAGTTTCAAACAGCAAGTTAAAACCAACAAAAATGGAAAATTCAAAGTTGTTTTACCATTCTCAATTGCTAAACATATTAAGAAAATTGAAAGATGTGCTGTTAAATTGAAATGGCCAAGTGGAACACCATGACGAACCTTTTTGTAATGGAAAAATAACTCTAAAGATTTGGACATTGTCTCCCGTGGGACATCAAAATGGAAAAGGATTTCCTCCCCTTTTTTGCTTTTCTAATTAAAAGTTTTATTTTACCGTGATTCAAAACAACACAATGTGTATAGTGGTTCAACAATATTGTGTACATCCACTTTTCAAATCAGAGAAGGAGAGCATTTCATTATCAAATGCAGCCTGAAGAAGAAGATACAGGAGAATCAATTTATGCACAAATTACACCTCGCTCACACACATGGCAAAAACATGTAAACCCTAATAAATTTCAATCGATTTACACTAATTTGTTAGTAATAACTAATTTACAGCAATAGCCTTAAGCACATGGGATTATGATTATGAGCTTAGGAATTAACAAATAAATGGATACACAAAACATGAAAACCATCATAGGATATACTCCAGTTTTATTAGTTTCTTTCATCCTTTCCCTTTTGAAGAATTAATTCCAAATCTATTTTGACAAGAGATAACTTGAAGAGAGTTTAACAATGAGCTTTCTTGAGTCGATTTAACAACTATTGACATTTGTAGTGAAAATTTTAAATTTCATAGTTGCATTTTGCAAAACTGAAAGGTGTTAAACACTAACATGTCTTCGAAACCTTTAAAATGAGTGTGAGTCGCTGTCTTTGAAACATTTAGATTCAACGTCTCCGTGGGTCTCCATCGCAGTGGGTCTCCGTTTTCGTGGGTCTTTTCGCCATAGGTCTTCGTCGCTAGAAAAAAAGGTCATGGAGATGGAGAACAATGGCGTTTGAGTTGTGGTTTTTTGGGGTTCTATCGTGAAAAAGATAATGAAGAAAGGGAAAATAAAAATAAAATTGTATTTTAATAATTTTTAATGAAAATTTGGAGGAAAATTAAGGGGAAAATTATATTTTAAAAGTAAAATTATATTCTAATAATTTCTGATAAAAATTATATTTTATTATTTATATTTAATGACATTTAAAAATTTTCATAGATTTATGATAGTAAAAAACAATCATAAATTCTTCGAATCTGAAAATTTTCATCTTTTTGCGTAAAAAAATCAAATTTTGATCTTTTATGATAGTTTTTTCTTCCCTCCTTTCAATTTGAGATGTATACAACTGTCATAGTAGGTACTTTTTCTTGTAGTGTTCAAAGCATGTTTTAAAGCCATGATTTATGTTAAATGTTTAAGCTATTTATGAATTATTTTCAAGCATGTTATTGTTTAAAGTATTTGTAACGCCCGAGATTAGGAGGGAGACATGAATGAATCGATATCACATCTGAATGAGAGGGATCTTGAGGACATGAAAGTAATGTTAAGAAAGACTTAAAACAATTAAAAGTTAATACCTATACCAACAAGTTGCACCTTCTTTTTCGGTGGCTCGATCATAGGAACCTTAAAGTTAAGCATGCTTAGCTTGGAGTAATTCTATGTTGGGTGACCTCTTGAAAAATTTCCTAGGATACATGTGAGTGAGGACAAAGCATACTGAAAGGACTCGTGTTCGTTTGTGGGGATAACTTTCACTCTAATAAGCCTTTAAGGAAAGTAAGGATGATATCGCTAGGTCGCAGGAGATGTAGACTCTAATAAGTCTTTAAGGAAAGTAAGGATGATGTTTCTAGGTCGCAGGAGAATGTTGGAGATTCAAATTAACAAAGTTATCTAAAAAATTACTCGTTACGAGGCAGATTTAAAATTTACTACTACGGGACAAAAATAAATTACTCGTCACGAGGCAGGCTTATTAATTTACTCGTGATGGGGCAGGATTAAGATTTAAACTTTCAATTTATGATTCACTGTTTATTGTTTACAAGATTTACATATTATTGTTACAAAGATTTATGAAAAGTATTTAGAAAACTACCATTCACTGGACTCGTTTAACTCATGATTTCCTTAAATAAATTGTTTTCCCACTTTCCAGATAGAGATCGTGTCTTCAGAGCCTGAATCGTTGTTATCTGTCTACTAAAGAATTTAATTTGTTATAGTATATGTTTTGTTTAGTACTTTTATAATGTTAGACTTAGGTAGGGTTTATGGTGTTGGATTTTGTTATGAAAATAAGGTTTCATGTTGTCTGTATAAATTTATCTAAATGTTATTTTAAGTAAGACGAGTTTTCTTTCAGTTTTGTTTTTAAGTTACGTGTTATAGCTTCCACTATTGTTCTTTGTTTTATGGGTTAAGGTTAAGGTTAAGTTAAGGGTCAGTTGATGTCGTTCTTAAAGTGGGCAATATCGATTGGCTTCACGTCATGTTTAGGGCCAAGCAAACAGGTTCTCGAGGCAAGGTGTGACAATGAGTCTTTTTAACATGTTGTGTCCTCACTTACATGCATCTTAGGAAAATTTTCGGGAGGCCATCCAACATAGAATTGCTCCAAGCTACGCACAGTTAACTTTTGAGTTTCTATGATCGAGCCATCGAAAAAGAAGGTACACCTTGTTGGTATTGGTCATAACTTTTTAATTCTTTTAAGTATTTCTTAAGGTTACTTTAATGTCCTCAAAATCTTTCTCATTTAGATGTGATATCAGTTCATTCATGTATCCCTCCTAAACTTGAGGGATTACAGAAAGATACAGAGGTTCTTCTGTAACCCTACAATTCTCTAAAAAAATTATTCTCTTTAAAAGAAAAATTGTCATTTCAATTTTTGGTTCCTACAAACCAATTTCATCCTCAAAGTTGATTTGTGGGAACAAAAAATTGGAATGACAATTTTTTTGTTACACTTCCAACGTTGACAGATACGCCTGCATAGAAATGATAGTGGGCCAAGAAGCCTGCTCATAAATGACATATACACTTCCAACGTTGGACACTGTGTACTAGTTTTGCTTATTTAAATTTAATTTGTTGAGTGTTGTTTGGTTTCACATTGTGAGTATTTGATGTTATGGACAATGGAATTAATTAGATATTTGTTGGATCAAAATTTAATTAATTAGAGGATTTGAATTTGTGATGTTTTTTGAGAATTTGAACTAATTGTATGTTGTGAGGTTTAAGTAAAGTTATAGAATTTATTTTGTGCAATGTGTTAGGTTAATTAAATATATGTACATGGGTATTTAGTTAGGTCATAACAACCTTTTTTTTTTGTTAGTTGGCGACTTACGCTGGCTAAGCGATGAGAATAGCTCGACTAACATGATAAGACTTATAAGCAATATCTCTTATCAAGAATTTATCATCTACCTAAACTACGAATAACACATTGACTGGTGGGAAGTAAAGGAATGTTGGATTGAAAAGGCATAAACATATATTACATACAAAGAATGTAAGTTGTAGGTCAACGTACGATATGCACAGTACACATTATAAAGAATACAAATATGGAAGACAAAACAATGAAATAATATTACAAGTTAGTGGACAGAAGAGAATGATCTTCTTCTCTACCCAAGCTTCGAGCTCTCACTCACAGCATGACCATAGAAGAAGAAGAAGAAGAATGAACTCTTTACACTTGTAGTTCATCTGGACTTTCTTTCATGGTCTATTCAGACCCATAGCTGGTCCATATGCAAGCTCCTCTTTTCTCTTGGTGAGGATAAAGTACTTTTATAGGAAGCTTTAGGTGGAAAACTTCTATTTCTCTAAGACTGTCAGCGCTGACTCACTCCAACTACCATTTTTGTATTTTAGTGAGCCTTCCTCACATGATGATATGGGTCCTCGCCTGGAGATGTTATTCGCCAGGTGAGTTCCCATCGCGTTGTCTGTGCACGAGCTATCCTTAATGATTTTCTCCGTTCTTCTTATCTACTTATCCTGCGTTTAAACATGAAAACTACGTAAAACAGACATAATGCTTATGTAAAGTGTATTTCTAAATACTTGTGTATTTTACAATGTAGATCACATGCTTTGATCATCTTCTTATGTGTTTTGACCTCACTATTCTAATAAAAGATGTTATAATAACGAGTATTTATACACGCTATCAAAGACTAAGAGATAAAACTCAAGGTTTGAACACTCCACAAGCAAGATGATCAGATTTACCTGAATGGTCAAGCATGTAACCCTCTGGATCAAGAATTGCAAAGGTTGGTGATGAATCTTCGTCATAATACAAAGGAAAATCTCATTCCAAATTCAATATGCCAAAAACTTCCATAAACAACCTAAATGCAAGGCTTAAATAGCCTCCCAATAAAATCCTAATACAATGTGAAAGACTAAACTAACTCTACTTAAATGTTATTAAAAAGGATAAAACTGAAAAATGTTAAAATTACATCAAAATTATTAAATACAATTTAATTAATAATTTGATGCTTAGTCGGTTCATATCAGTAAGTGACTCAGACTTCACTAAACAAAGGGAGAATTAGCCAGCTTAGAGATAAGGATAAGTTTTTTTTTTTAGAGTTAACTTCAACTTGTATTTCTAGAGGTAGAATATGTGTGGCATCTAGGCATCAAGAGGTAGTTTATCTTAATAAGAAGTTGGAAGCATGAACGTTTAGTTTAGAGAATCTATTTGGAACTCTTCTTAACCCTTTTTTCATGTAGCGATTATTTCCTTCATCAATCCCTACATGTTACTTTTTTATGTATTTAATAAATTTGTACCTTCAATGCCTGTTGTGCATACATTTACTGTATACATATTCCTTGCAAGAGTTCATGTAAGTACTATAATCAACACAAATTCACTAAAGTTTCTATGTTCGACTCTAGACTTACCCAAGAAACCTACCTTAACTTTAAACCCAATTTAAGATAGAAAAACTTATACGAAATAGTATATATTTATTCATTATTGTAGATTAAGGTTGTTACAAGAAAAGAACATCATTGTATATTAGAAGTAGCTCATTGCCTAAAGCATAGTCACACACTTAAAAATTTCATATACACGAAAACAAACACTTCAATCGAAGGCATATTGTACACTTACCCAAATAGTGTGCAAACAACGTATGAACGAAGACCCTTAACTTGAGCTCATATTGGACCTTGAGATTGAACACACCTTTTGATAGAGAAATAAGGAGAATCGGAAAAAATATAGTTTGCAACACTTACAATATTTGTAACCATTACAAAGTGATTTGTATTTTTAGTATTACTAGAATCAGACACATAACCTGAGTTGTATCCCTGTTTGTATAACACTTACAACATGTAAATTTTTTCCGTTACGGATAACTAATTACTGCATATTTATAATAATTAAATATTATATCAAATAGCTAATTAACTTAAGGCATAAATTCTAACATAAATATGGTGTATAATCGTAATCAACTTTATGTATAAAAAATTCATTAGTGTGGTTGTTTAGAGAAATATAATGAAATATGAACTATTACCAAAATGCTCCTTTTATATTTTTAATTAATCAAAACATGGTAACTAACTAATATGGTGTAAGACTTGAAACATATTTTATTATTTTTATTTTCTTATTAAAAAGATTAGCGCTAAAATTAAACTTAAATAAATTCTTTGATTCCTCACTATATATATCTTACCAGAATTCAACATTTATAGATAATTCGATGCGGTATTACACAATTTTTAAGAGTGTATAAATTATACGACATACAGATGACATGTAAAAAGACACAAGTGATAGAGAAAATGAATTTTGATCTTTTAAAACACTAAATTACACACATATTATAATATTTAGAATAATTATATATTAATATTTAAATAACTTTTATTTTAATTAAGTTGATTTGTTAGAGAACACAACTTTCGAAATCTAAAAATCTTCCATGCCTCTCACAAATGTAAAGGAATTCTCATTTTTACTCTAGTTTTTAAAATCTTGAATTTACGATTTACATATATTTACCGTTTAGTTATATAAAGATTTAAATCCTCGAGTCGAGTTAATAGAAATATGATGCCTTAATTTTACAAAAAATATTAATAAAATATTAATTTCAATGAATATTTTAAATAAATAATTTATAATTTTCAAACAAATTAACATATGTCTATTATTTAAATTATATTTGATGCTTATTTATTCTAACTATTGCCTTTTTGTTTCATGGAATTTCTACGTTATATAGAGATATCAAACATGGAAGTATCCATCAAAATATCAACATATTAAATGAAATTTATTAAAGGGACACTAATTAACTCTGTATATTTTCTAAATTCCTAATATTTCTCACCTATAACATATACAGATAACAGACTAAGCTAGTTCAATCAATGTTGTGTAGGCAAAAAATTGTGAGACTTTAATACCTACTTACAATAATTCTTGAAAACTTATGTTAGATCATGCTATTTTTAGTTAAATAATTGATGATAAAATAATAGTGGAAAAAACATACAATATTTTTGTAGGAACAATACTTTTGGTTGTCACTTTAATATGAAACTCAATTGAATTTGCCCCGTTAAGGTTGGTAGTAGGTTAAAACATAGAATTTAAGAGTTGCTTGATTTGATTTGA
The DNA here is from genome assembly GCA_037974545.1 of Cucumis variabilis. Taxonomy (NCBI): domain Eukaryota; kingdom Viridiplantae; phylum Streptophyta; class Magnoliopsida; order Cucurbitales; family Cucurbitaceae; genus Cucumis; species Cucumis variabilis. The sequence goes on along the minus strand of JBBPDI010100897.1, from coordinate 1,015 downwards.
TGTTTTTTTTTGTTTGGTGTTGAGCATAATTTGTCCATAGTGCTATTTTGTGTTAATATATTTTATATTTTTAGTATTTGTCATAAGGGTAGACTAGTCTTATACTTATTCTAATTATTTGCCCCATCCATATAAACCTCATTAATGTTGTATTTCATAATTAAGGAACTTTGGATTGATATGCAAATAATCGAGAAATTTTTAGAAGTAACATATTTCAAAAGTAACACAGTTTCAACAAACTCATAATTTTTTATCTTTTTCTTATCAATTTCGGCCAACCACGACATCGAGATTCTTTTCAACTTTTAGAAAATTGTTTCAACATAATTTCTTCGCTAGCTTGGCTGAACTCAACATCGAGATTGTAGGTTTTGTTTTTAAATTTTAAAATAAAGGTTATTCCCAATTGACCAAAATACTCATGGAAGCCCAAAAGTTTGATATTCGTAAACCCTAAACTCTATGCTCATTACGGTCGAAATGAAATGTGTTTGCTCTTAAAATTGAAGAGATTTGACTAATTTTTGCTCACCAAAATTTCACAAAGTCATTCTCTAGCTTAAATCTGTGAAGGTCGTAATTACTTTGAATGATTTCATTACTTAAGGCTAGACTTTAGGTTTTGTTATAGTGTTTTCTATGAAATCTGAGGCAAATGAGAAAATATGTAGTTGATTTTCAGTTGTAGTTGGATGTAGAGCTAGATTTTAAGTTAACGTAGGTGGTTTTCTTTGATGAATCTCAATAATTTCATCAATCTAGGCTCGTGTAGATGAAAAATCTTGGAAGAAATTGAGGAAATTGGCCTGAGATTTTTGAATGAGTTTTGAGATTTGTTGCGTTTCAGATGCATTTTGGGTAATCTCGAGGACAATTTCATCCTAGATTGGTTCAAGATACTGTTGGGATTTATGTCCTAAAACTCGTAGATTGTAAATATAATCCATTGACCGTTATTAATAAAGTGTTATTATTGTAATAATTGTTATTGATTATAATATTAGTTTTATCT
>JBBPDI010100888.1:0-10688 GCA_037974545.1 Cucumis variabilis | reverse complement strand
TAATAATCATAATAATAATAATAATAATAATAATAATAATAATAATAATAATAATAATAATAATAATAATAATAATATAATTTATGTTTTACGTGGATTATTAAAATATATGTATCTATATATAATATTTTTTTAAGATAGAATTTGTTAATTAACAAATAAAATAATAGTGTTTTACGTGGATTATTAAAATATATGTATCGATATATAATATTTTTTTAAGATAGAAATTTGTTAATTAACAAATAAAATAATAGTAATAATAAAAAAAACAGGAACATATATATAAAATAATTTTTTAAAAAAAAATCTTAAATTTGATTGCATATTTAGACCTTTGTAATTTTCCAACTTTAGCCTCCAATTAAATACAATATATATATAATTAAAAAACATTAATCCAACATTCACCGAATCTCATACGTTATTTTCACACTTATGTCCAGATGCACAATGTGATTAATTTGTCATATTAACTGGAACGAAAGTCAGGATTAAATCAACTGTATTTTGTTTCGGTTTATCATTTTCGAGATCTATCCACTCGTGCACGAGCACAAATCTCGAAAAGGGGCATTTGTTGAGTATGAAATTTTAGACAATTAAATTTAGCCACATCATCACAACAAATATTGTGCTAATTATTTTTTTATTATTGGATTTTGGATAATTAAGTTTATTCAACCAAACTTAATTAAGGCCCAATAAACAAATAGGCTCAAGCCAAAGTCTAAAAAGCAAATGGACCCAAGCCCAAGTCCAATAGGCAAATGGGCCTAAGCCCACCTCAAGCCCATGAAATTTCTCTATAAATAGAGACTTTTGTCATCCATTTTGGAGATCTTTGGTTGAAGGAAAAATTGAAAGTCTGAAGTACTGAAGCTATGAAGAATTGAAGATTCAAACTTCTACAAGCTCTCAAGATGTGCAAGTTCGTATCAACCTCGAGATCAACATCTTCTGAAATATTGAAGACTTGGAAGATTAAACTTTCCTTGAATTCCAGAAGATCGAAGTTCAGATCGATTTGCAACTACAATATCCTGAAGATCGAAGATTAAGAAGTCATAAATTTTTATCTTGTATTTGAGAGAAAGCATCAAGGGAGTAAATACTAGAGATTGTATCCACAACACCATATTCATCAATATACAAAGTTCAATTCCACGAAATATATTTTTTTTCGAAAATCTCGTGTGAACAGCTATATACTTAATTATTTTTAATATAATTGTTATATTTACGAGCATCTCAATATTTGTACAAACTATTGCAACTTAGAAGGGCAAAGCAAATAATCAAGACTAAGTAAATTGTCACTGAATCAAACAAGTCATTTTGGTTGTCCATATATATATTGTGTATATAATAGATGAATATCAAACTTGGGAGAGACACACGAGCGTCCTTACTGTTTTGGCAGAATCGTCTCTAATAAGAGCTTAGCTCATCTAATATTAGCTTTCGGTTGAAATCCCTATTTCCAATTTATGCTTAAAAAAAACTTAGTTTTGAAATAATTTGAGTAATTTGTATAATTATTTTAGTTTAGAAATGTATGTATCAATATCAATATTTTATAGATGCATTGGTTATCTTCCAAAAATTGTAATATTACTTTTTTTTTCTCTTTCAATCAAGACTATTTATAAATTTCAAGAAAATAGAATCAAGTAAATGTATTATTTATAGTCCAAAAAGTTGTAGGAACAAAACTAACATTTTTTTTAAAGAAAGTTAGTCACTTTACTTTTTCAAATTTAATTTGGAGCGATGAAAATAGCATTTTGTTTCTAATTGAGGTGCCTCTAATTCCACCAACTCACGCAACTCTTTCTTTTTGTACACAGTTTTACTTTTAAAACTTAAACTTTAGTTTTCCTTTTTGTTTTACTTAATATTTTGGCAAGTTTCTCTCATTAATTGGGGGTAGATCTGTTTATTTATTATTATCATTTTCTTTTTGGTCTTTGGAACTGCACATAATTGGAAATTTGGATGTAAATGCTAATCATGAGAAATTGTGAGAGTTGTTTGGACTACTTTTCGAAATATGGTGTTTTTGGAAAATAACGACAAAAATAGTGTAGTTTGTGAAAAAATGATAAAATTGGGGTAGATGAGCAAACTAATGTAAAAAATAGGGTAATTTTTTAAAACAAAGGGGAACACGATTTCCCTAAAAAAAGAAAATTTATGGTTTATTTTTTTAAAACGTAATTAATCAAATATATAATTAAAAAAACTTAATATTCAAGCCCTTATCATTATCATGGTTTAATTTCTTAGACATTTAATTTTTTTAGAAAAAATCACGTATTTTTAAAAACTTAGACAATTAATTAATTAATCAATCAAGTCTTTATTATGATTATTATAGTTTAATTTTTCTAAAAATTAATTAATTAAGCCTTTATTTTTGTTCTAATTCAGCCAAAATTATTAAAATTATTATTATGATCATTTACAATGAACTTCAATTTCTATGTTCACTTGCATTGAAAATTCTTCCACACATTTTTTAACACAAATATTTAAAGTAATTAATTAAAAATATTTTTATGATCAAAATTTTAGAACCATAGTGACAACTTAATGCATAGTTGAAGGATGTGTCATGGATCTTGGAAGCAACGAATTAGAAGAGTACTATGAGATTTGTTATAAAATTTTTAAGTTTTAAAAAAATGGTTTATTTTTAGGTAAATTTTTTCTTTAAGCATTGAAGGATTATTTTTAACCTTAGTTTTGTAGTTTGACCATGGTTTTGGTGTAAATAAAAATGGATTTTCATATAATTCTACATTTAAAATTAAAATTTATATGAATAAAAAATTTATAAGCATTTCTTGATCTCCCTTTATGACATTATTGCCTTGTCGTTGTTGTCTACGTCGAATGCGTCTTCGATCTGTATCGGCAACATTGAGTTGTATGGTCTGCTGAATAATTTGTTCTATATTTTTTAATGTTTGATCACACATCGAGCTCAAATAATGTAAATTGTTTTCCTTGGAGTAAGCATGTACGTCTTGAACAAAAGGATTCTGAACGATTACAAACAATGTGTGCATGCAATAATAGTAAGCGTCATCAAGTGTAATAAAGCGTCTCGTAATTGATGAGTACCAGGGAAAATAGTCATCTGATACTATTGGCTCGTGTGTTGCTACTTCTTGTGTAGGAAAATAATTTCGTGAATGCTACATTGTGATATGTTCCGCATTAGACCTACGCCAATCTTGATCATGTTTGCCTCTTATATCAATTTGGTGCAGTGGCAGGTCTATGTAGCTAAATGTTGGTGGCATTTGTATCATACCGAATTGTAGCAACACACAAATTGTTTGATGTTTTTCAACTATATGAAAGCAAATACAGAACCCATGTAAGTCCACACCACTTGACCATTATGACATTGATTAGGAAACAATGTCATAATATAGAGTGTGTATGATGCCCAATTAATATGTATATATATATATATAAGTAGATAACAAAAAACATATCTAGACAACATTCATATAATATTTTACTACCTGAGAGTGTATCAGTCAGTTAAATATCTGTCGATACGTCAACAACATATTTGCTTACTGTTAAGATGTAGGTAGAACATCACTCCATTTAATGTGTGAAAAAAATATTAATAAATTATAGATAGTATAAATTTTATTAAAAAAATAATTCATATAGAAATAAAATAATAGCTGAAACTCAAAGGCAGATCAACTGGAGCCTATAATTCTACTTGTGATATCACAACAGGGAATCTGTCATAGGCCCATACTTGCAGTAGCATTAATGGGCCGACTATTTCTAAGGATTCTGCATTACTGGCTCGACACAATTTTCTATATAGCAATGTAAGGCATGCAGTGCCCCAAGAATATGTACTAGCCTGGTCAAAATCGCTTAAAAGCAGAAGAAACATACAGTAGACCAGGATATTCGATTTGTTGACAAACAGAAAGCCTTCAATCAGTTGCATAATGTATGCATGAGGTATCTCTGGATGCTCACAACATTAGCATCTGGAGGCAATTTTGTGAGTTGTTCAGCCAACCATAGAAGACTCAACCGTCGGCCTTTCATGTCAGGCGGTAGAACTCTCAAGAAATCTTGACACTTGATTCTAGTTATATGTTAATGGTCCTACAATTGACTTACCATCCATAGGTAACCCCAAATGGATCGTAACATCCTGCAATATAATCGTGCATTCCCCACAAGGCATATAAAATATGTGGATCTCTAGTCTCCAACCTGGGAATGAACATGGAAGACATGATTGGCGTATGACCTGGTAGGTCTAGCAACCGTAGGTTGGGTTCCAGCGGGTCAAAGAGGAAGCACGAAGAGCAGATTGTTGAGACTGTGGACGTCATTCGTGAAGTCATGGACTGTGCAAATGACCAGGTCAGGGCAATCACGGATTGGCTGAAGTTAGCTACGCAGGAGGAAGACTCTATGCAACGAGAATTCATTACACAGATGCAGGCTATCCCTCAGCTTAGTGTAAGGACAGTGCACAATGTATGATGGTAATGACACAGAAGTTGGCCGTCATGGAAACCTTCTGGGACTTGTTCGATGAGATAAAGCTCGTGTACTACAAGGTCATTCTATAAACCCGAGATTTTTCTTTGAATTCTTGCTATTGTCATATATTATAGGAAGTTGAATTTAAGTTGTTGGTGAAGAAAACTGGCTAAGCTTTTAATTCAAGTTGTTTTAATCATTTTGAATTTTTCTAAAAAAAGATAAGAAAAGAAAAAGAAGGTAAAATTGTGTTTATATACATATGTAAGAATAATAAAAAAAAGAAAAAGAAAAGAAGAGTTTTTTTTTTAGAATTAAAGAGAAGGAAGAGATAAGGATTGGTACAACTTGTTTGCTTTTCTCCATAGCCCAAAAAAACTTATCTCATTTCTCATCTCTTTTTGGTTCATTAACATTAAAGCTTTGTTGATGGAGGGTTTGAGAAGATTGGAAGCAAATATTCTTCACTTTGGAGGTTAAAGAAGATAGGAAGTTACAAGCTCTAGTAATTTTTTATGACAGTTTGAATTCACACATACATCCTTTGGTTTTTGTGTTGGTTTGAACTGCTCAAGAGGAATTAAAAGGTCTCAGTTGGGTGTGCAAAATTGTGAAGCCTCTGTTCTTTTAAGTTTTTCAGATTGTGCATAACGAGTTAAAAGCTCTATTAGGAACAATACAGAGATTAGCAGAAGACTCGAATTTAGACTACCTTCGTTATCGATAATTTTTGTATCATTATGTTGGAAATTTTGTTTTATTTCATTCAGGCCAAGAGGAAATAGATCGAGTATACACACCAAGGAACTAGCCTAAGGCAGTGAGTGACAAAATAAATTTCAAAATAGATTTCTAAACTCTTATTTATGTTTATGTTCTATGCTTGAATATGATTTTACGAATAGTACATGATTTCTATGAACGACTTCAAGCCATAGTTCCAAGTTGTGGTTTTATGATAAAATCTATATATTAGTACGTTATTATCTATTTTCTGAAAAGTAGAAATAATATTGTTTTAAGAAAGTATTGATTTTTTTTTAGATTTTTAGTTTTCCACAAACCATCTAAGTAAGCTTGAGTGTTACGAAAGATAAAGATAGCAGGCATGTTTTGATATTTCCATATGACTTTATGAGATTTCTATTAGCTACATGATTGAGATATTGAGCCCAAGGTTATATGGTACCGTGTGCACACAGGTTAGATTTCGTTGTTGACATTGAGTGTACTACATAAGAACGATGCTATCGTGAGTGGTAGGTGTGCCCCACTAAGATTAAGACGATGGAAGTGTTGGGTGGATCCCACCACACCGTAGAGCTAGTAAATGTTTGTTGTATTGGGCGTGCTTTACACAATATAGATTTGTCATGTTAGTTAAAATGTTAAATATGCTTGATATGCCTCGCTAGATTTGAATGACAAACTTGCTGAGTATTTGAGAAAGTTGTTATTGTTACATGTGTATATCTAAAGTTTTGATTGGACATATTTACATGTGTAAAGTTTATCTTGTGCTCTGATTTTATTATTTATAGTTTTGAATTTAATCACTTACTGGCTTATTAGCTCACACTTTCAAAATGTTTTATCCTACTTTTCAGGTAGAGATAGAGCTCTAGTGCCTGATAGACTACTTTGGTCTATTGAAAGCTCTAAGATCGTTAGCCAGTACGTGATTGGAGTTGTGCATAAAGTCTATTTTGTTATGTTGCATATGTATTTGTAAGATTTAGATGAGTTTCAGTTTGTGAGCTCTAGGTTTTGTGGGTGTGTAAACCTTAGTTGGATATCTTTTTGGTTATGATGTATCCATCAGGTTTGATGGTTAAGTGAGTTATTTCAGGGTTGCACTTCATGCATGTCTATTAATTGTCTAGGTTTCGCTATGTTGTGTTGCATGAAAAGTAGTTTAAATACCAGATTAACATGTATATCAGGCTCTATTGTTCAGCAGAGTCGACAGGTATCGTTAGAGGAGAGCGATGTCAATCGACTTCACACAATCTTTTGGGCTAAGCTTGCAGATAGTTCAGAAAGGGGTGTGACACATTCTGCACGATAACATGTGATTATCTGTTCACTTTAACCACATGACCTGTATTTGTTTTGGTTTTCTTTTCTTTTTTTCTTTGCCTCTGCATGATGTCTGATGTAATTAACTTCACCGTTTAAGTTCATTCCTAATAATAATTTTATTTGGTATTTTGTTTCGTTTCAATTAAATTATGTTGGCAGTCGTTAATTTAAATTAATTGTTAACGATACACAATTTTTCAATACTGCATTTACAATATCAATTGAGAAAAAGAGGTACAATTTGTTTACACGTAACGCATCCATTAATTTATTGGCACGTAATGCTTACGTAAAAAACGTACAAAATTCACATCGTATTCGAAAACTAATCGAACATGTTTTTTGAATTTTTTTTAATAATTTTGGTAAATTAAAAATATGAAGTGTATTGAAAATATGAATTTTTTTTAAAATACAAGAATACTATTTTAAAAAATATTAATGATAAATAATTATTTGAATTGTTTCGCTTAATAAGGATTATCATAATTCTACTTTTTCAAAACTCAAGGATTATCATAATTCTTTCCCCCCATATTCTTTTCCTTTCTATTCCCAAACTGCCTTTTAAATTCTATTCAATTACTCGTCATGTTCATGTTTAATATTTTGGAAATGGACAATAATTCAACAACCATTTAACCCTTAAATTTAAGAATTTAATTTCTTTTATAAACAAAAAGTTTTTATGAATTTTGAGAAAATATTAGTTTATTTATATAATAGAGACAAACTAAATTTTTTTAACTTACAATGAGAAATAAAGTGTTTAGGAATAGGAAATCTTTAATAAACAAACATACTCATGTATAAAATTATTATTGAATCAAACTTTTTTACTTAATAATCTAGACTACAAAAATTTCATGGATTGTGCTCAATTAATTACACTTATGCTCGTCTTGTTTATTAGTTAACAATGAATCATTGCAATGTTCCTATCTTCTTTAATATTTGTAATGTATTTTTTTTCTCTAACTTTAGCATCTTAACTAATATAATGTTGTAACATGCTTTAATTTTATGTTACATCACTTGAAGCACAATTGAATATATATTGACTAGATGTAAAATTTGGGAACAACGTTGGATTTTGAAGTCATGAATGGAACTCTCATGGAAATGTTGAAATTCTCTTTTAGCTTATTCAATACTTTCAAATTTCTTTGAATCTTAAAAAAAAAAATTGATCTATTGGCAATCTTTAATGCCACCGGGCTCAACCTTCAAGTCCCCAAATACCTTGTATTTTAAGACCATAACCCCTATTCAATAGACAATGACAAAGAAGTCCAACATCTGTTGCAACAAAAATGGTAAAACTCGCAAGTTGCAATTGTATGAAATTGTACTATGTTTGAACACGAAATGGTGCTACCATAATTGATTGCCCATCATTTGTTAATAGCAATTGTCTAATTAAATTTGTGTGGCTTCGACCATATAAGAACTCGATTAGTGTTTTAGATTATCCACGAGTCATATTAGAAAAGTTATGTTATATCACTTATTATTATACTCAGTAGATGATTATATTTGCATAACTTTTAGTTTTTTCTTTACTTAAATCAATCTGTAAATTGTAATCATTAAGTAGTAATTTTACTTTTAAATCTATAATCGATTAAATACTCTTTTTTTTTTGTTTGTAATATTAAATGAGTATAACTGTAGTAATAAGTAACTTTTAATTAATTTCACTATATATATTAAATTTTTAAATAGAAGATGTACTATAAAATAGCCTAAACGAAAATTAATGAACCAAATAAAACTTTAAAATGTACAAAATGAATTTTATTTAATACTGATTCTAATTCAAATGTTAGTTTTAATAAAATCTTAAAGGAAAATGAATATTGAAATTAGGTTATCGATAAGTAGGATGGGATCGGGTTGAAGGAAAATTATGGACCAACCTAAAGTATTTCGGTTGGCCCAAAATGAACCTTATCGGTTCAATACGCATGGTCAACCCAACTCAACCCAATCCAAAAAATTGATTTGCAATGGGTTAGTTTTTTTTATCTCCATAACTTAAACAAAATTTTATATTGTTTTTCAATATGCAAGAGAAATAAAGTGCAAAGTGACATATAATATATACATACACATATACAGTATATATATATGAATATAATATATATTGAGTATATATAATATAAATTGAGCATATATATTATATACACTAGAGAATTTACAATAGGTGACAATTTCTTTTTCATTAAATTAATACATGTCAGCTGTTTTTTTAATAATTGCAAAAATGGCAACAATTTAAATTATATTTTTTTAATTTTATTTAAAATTTATAATTTTAATTACACCATTGTGTATTCCTTTCATTTTATTCTATTTTCGTTTCTTATTCTTTGGCTTTCCTTTCTTCTTTCGTTGTCGTTTTCCTTTCTTCTTATATTTTCATATTAGAATTTTGTAAACTTTATTTTCCTTTCAATTTCTTTTCTTTTTATTTTTCTGCAGTTTCATTTCGATTTTATAGTTTGCCATCGGCTTGTACAATTTTGTTGCAGATTTGTTTGATTCTGTTGCAGAAATTAACATTATTTTGTTGGAGATTTGTTCGATTTTTTTGTCTTTTTTGTTTTATGATTTAGTTGAATGCTTATGAATTCGTAGTTTTCTTATGATTTTTGTCTACATTTTTCATTTGTCGTTCTTTAAACTTTTTATGATTTTCTTTTTTCTTTGTCCGTTTTAGGTTATTGTATCTTTCTTTTCAGTTTGTAGTTATGTTTACAGTGTGGACTAATGAAAATAAATGTATGTACATAATTAAAATTTTATTTGTTTGATTTATATCTGATTTTTGTTTGATTTATGTTTGTGTGAACTGATTAGTATTTTTATATGATTGTCATAATATTGCTATCAAATTACTATTTTGTTTATACTGTTAATTTTTACATTTTTGCATCATTTTTTAGTTATGGTTAAACTTCCAATAGTTATTTTCCACAGTGGTCAATCGAATGATCAATAATATTATATATGTTATCAAACTATGGGTGTATTAATGGAAGAAGGGATGGATTTTCAATCTTTTGTTAAGTTCATACAAAATAAACTTCAAATTAATTCACTTGTTCAACTTTCTGTTTTAATGAATTTGAGTAGTACAGGGGTTCACCACATTGTTAGGATTTTTGAAGATCAGTTTACAAAATATTTTCTAGTTGTCCATGTTATGAATACACTTTCAGAAGTTTTAGTTGGTTCTTCTTCTTCTGTACGTGAATTTGATTTTGGAGGTGAACTTGAAGTTTTTAAAGATTTCAATGTTGATAATGTCTTCTTCATTGTTTTTAAAGGAGAAAGAATTGTTTGGTAGCAAGAAAATTTTGTTGAGGTGGTTGCAATTTATAGCTGTTAAGAACAATTTTGAATTTAAAACTATAAGATCAAATTCAAAATCTATTGAGTTGATATGTAGTCAAGATGGTTGTCAATGGTTTCTTAGGGTTTCACGTTATAAACGTAGTGAGATGTTAATGATTAGGAAGTATATTAGTGAGCATAATTGCTCTATAATGGTTCGTTCTTCTCACAAGCACACATCTTCATAATCTATTAGTGATTGTGTGATCGAGACTTTTTGATATAGCTACCATTATTCCACACCAAAAAGATATTGGTCATCATATGCGAATGAATTATGGTGAGTATTAGTTATCATAAAGCTTGTAGGGTAAAGGAATCCATTATGAAGTTGTTGAAAGGAGATGCCTGTGATTCTTATGACTTGATTTCAAAATTCTTTTTGAAGTTGAAAGAAATGAATCCAGGTTTTTTTTATACCAATTAGAAAGCAATCTAATAGTAATTTATGAGTTTTATAGAAATCAACAAGTAATATAATAGTAATCTATTAATAATATTTTGCAGGGACGTTTACTGAATATGAAGTATATTCAAATGGTCATTTCAAGTATTGTTTCATCGTTATGGGGCATCAGTTGAAGGTTGGACATATTGTAGATCGAACATTTTTGTTGATGGGACATTTTTGAAGTGTAAATTTGCTAGAACATTATTGACTGTAT
>JBBPDI010100835.1:0-26442 GCA_037974545.1 Cucumis variabilis | reverse complement strand
GAATAAGTAGAGAAAAAATGAAAAAAGGAAGAGAGAGGGAGATGAAACTTGGAGCAGAGGAGGCCGAGAGATTTCTGCTTCCGGCTGTAAGCATTTGAAGAAGAGTTCGATGGTGGAAGATGAAGATTGACGGCAACGAAAATAAACTACTCTTGAGAAATCGACGATGGACACAAACAGAGAGACACAGACATAGACACAAAGATAGGCAAAGAGACGATAGAAGTGGAGTCGTGATAGAGACAGCGATGGAGAGATAGACACCAACAGAAATCGATTGGAGACATGGACGCAAATAGAAATCGACAAAGAAAAGACGCTTGAACGAAAATCGTGAGAGAGAAAAGGATGGACGGAGAGACGAGGATGGAGGAGAGATGGAAGCAAAGAGAAACTGACGGAGAGACAAAGATGGATTGAACGAAAATCGTGAGAGGGAAAAGGAAAGAGTATAGGTATCTGCGTGAGTAAGAGAGGAAAAGGAAAGATAGAAATGTGAAAATGGGCTCCAAATGGGGGGAAATAAAAATTTGGGTGGGATAAATAATATTAAATTATTTTCCCACCTTTTTTTTCAATAGCCCAATCTTAAATGGGCTATCTTACAATGCTATTAAAAGTCTTATTTTTTGTAGTGAGACTAAGTAGAAGTTTGAATTCTTAGGGTATGTTCGGAGAGGGTTTATGTACTAATCCACTCAATCCTTATTTGAGAAAGGTGTTGAATAGGAAATTTTGAGATCAATCACAAATTTTCATATTATTTATTAAATTAATGATGAAAAATGCAAATAATTGAATTACAAGATATGATCACAAACTCCATCAGAGCTTAGTATGGAGGTCCGTCTCAGACTTTTTTCATGTACTCTAAGTCGTACATCAAAAGAATTGACAACTTGAGAATGCCACTTGCGTACCAGCCTCCAAAATTCCAGTAGTTTGATGAAAAGGTCAATCCGAAATAGCACATTGCCCACTTTATGTCTTGAATTTTCATTTTGGACACACATCAATTTTTTAATTAGTCTCAAATTCAATTATTTGTATATCTCATCCTTAATTTAGTAATGACATGGCAATTTGTGATTGGTCTCATAATTTCTTATTCAACAAATGCCCCATTTCGAGATTTTTGCACGTATATGAGTGTGTGAATCTCGAAAAAGATAAATTTGAAATCAAAATATGAGCGATTTTTTGCTCACTCCGATATGTCAAATTAATCAAACTATGAATTTAGCACATGAGTTTGATTTAAATTTGAAATAAGGGTTGAAATATGGACAAACCCTAATTAATTTGAGAAAAGTTCAAGGTTTTATCCACAATTTAATTTGATTTAAGGATAAAAATTTTAATTTAATTTTCTTGGGATAAAATTTGGAACATAAACAAATTTTAATTTGAAATAAGGATGTGGTTTCTACCACAGCCTAATTTGTCATGAGGGTACACAAGAATTTAGAATCACCAATTTTAATTTGAAATAAATAGGAGACCTCAATCTTGGGATAAAATTGGATTTATGGCTGAGATAAAAAGGAGGTCATGTATGCAAGTTAATTTGACTTGAATTTTGAACCCAAATTTTAATTTTAAAATTAGGGATAAAATTTAAATTTTGAAATATTTAAATATTTTAATTATCTCAAAATTAAATTCAAGAATTATCCCAAAATAATTTTTTTAAAATAAGATAATATAATTGGATTATCTTTTCTATATTATTAAAAAAAGGATTAGATATCATTCTTAATCTTTTTAGGAATTGAAGTTGTTGGTCTTACAAATAGACTCACACCTTAATCATTCATTTCTCATCAAGCAAATAGACTAACACCTTGATCATTCATTTCTTATCTTCTCCCTTTCTCTCTCTCTTTTTCCTAACTTTTTGTCCCTTTTTTTCTATAAGAACTAAAGGTAAGATCTTTTTTTTTTTAAAAAAAATTCTTTGCAAAAGTAACTCTGCCGTCAACAATCCAACTTCTACTGGAAGACGATTGGACATTTTTCGTCAGATCCACCTCTTTAGTAGGAACGATCAAGCATCTTAGTTTTACTTTGTTGTCTGTGATCCAACTTCTACTAGAAGACGATCAAACATTTGACATCAGATCCACCTCCCTAGTAGGAACGATTGAGCATCTTGGTTCTATTTCGTCGTTCGCGATCTAACTTTTACTAAGGAACGATAAGACATTTGCCTTTGGATCCACCTCTCTAGTAGGAATAATCGGGAATCTTCATTTTGCTTTCCAAACAACAGTCAAACTTCTACTAGGGGATGATCAGACATTTACCGCTAAATTCACCTCTCTAGTAGGAACTATTGGAGATTTTCGTCCTGCTTCAACGTCAGCGATCCAACTTCTACTAGGGGACTATCAGACATTTGTTGTCAGATCGACCTCCCTAGTAGGAACGATCGGTCATCTTCATTTTTTTTATTGACCATCACTCCATTTATGCAGGAATTCTGCTTTTCGCTATGGTGCACTTCATTGAGTATTCTGATTCGACCAAAAGGTGTTTAATTATCCTAAAGGATAAAAATCAATCCTTAGAGAGTGAGGTCATTCTCTCTGTGAGAGAAGGGGCATTTGAAAATATCACGCACTCTCAAATACCCAAGGACAATTTTATTTTTTTGCCTAAATGGTCTAAGGAACGATCTATAAACCCTAATTCATCTTTAATATCTTAGTTTCTCTAATCTGCGATCCACAACAAGCCTCTAAATGAGAATCCAGAATTGACATTGGTTCGTAGAATTATAAGCAATCCAAAAATTCGTTGGGACACTGTGCTCAAAGTCCATGGAGAATTTTAATATCTTTCTCATTATTGGGAATGGTTAGAACTTGTTGTTGCTAGAAATATTGCGATACTCAAGAGAGCTTTCCTATTCAATGTTGTAATGGTCTCCCTGTACACATATGATCGCAATAACGACATTGTTCGAGTTTTTTGTGAGGCATGGTGTCCTTTAACGAACACCCTTCACACCTTAGCTGGTGAGATGTCCATCTCCTTATAGGACTTATGGGTGATATGAGAACTCCCAATTAAAGGTAGATTTTATGAAGAAAGCATTCTCTGCCATCAAGACTTATTAGGATCGCTTGACACATTTCCAAAAAGTTGTGAGCATTTATTTGTAGCTTATTATCACATTGTTTCTCAACGCGTGAATCACTCTCAAGTCCCTATAAGCGAATAGATCTCTTTCTGGGTAATGCAATCTAAGGTAAAGTATCTGAAGTCGCCAGCTTGAAAGACAAAAAAACTTTTCGCCCTTCCTCAACTCATCATCCAGATGGAATCTCCATTAGACATCCTGACTGGTCTGAAGCTGAACTCAATTTGTACCTTGATTTAAGCGTCACGGATGAACATAAGGACAAAATCTATCTAGCGGCATTTCTCTCATATTGTCGGTGGGTGTTTGTGTTCTCTAAAAAACAACTTTTCCTTCATTCGGAGGTCTTTAAGATTGCTAGTATAATGGCGGAAGGCTACACATTTAGCCTTGCTCCCTATTCTAGCCAATATTTATAGTGGCCTACGTTAGATTTATGAGTCTAGTTCGTCACTCGGTCATTCTAATGTTGTTTTTATCTTCACTATGTTCACGGGTGGCTTGCTTTTTACTTCAACACTCATTATAAGGCCCCTACGAGTCTTAAGGGTCCATGCATGGTTGAGTTTTTTGGTGAAGGTGGAGCCAAATACAATAATAATCTTGAAGCTCGTACACATATTCACAAGGAAAAGTATGTGTCATGGCACGCATGCCTTCAGGCAAAGAATAAAGACGAACTATTAACTGATGATGGAAAGTTAACTAATTGAAATATTTCATTCTTTATAAGCATTCACTCTTGTTTTCTATCCTCACAATGTGGATCATCCACGCAACTTGAGTTTTATCAAGACGTGCCATATGGCTTAGGCAAAAAAAATTCCTAAAGCTGATTTTGCCACATACAATATTATTGGATGATTTACATCCGCGAGAACACACCTTCCCAAGTATATCTTTCTTCACCTTCCCTTAGCCCGAGCACCCATATTACTTTGCATTATAAGATCTGGTGGCTTGCAAAACACGGTGATTACCTTCAAGAAGGAGTACAACATTTGATAGTTCGTCCCACTCCCTTTTACATCAAATCCAAAACCACCAAGAAAATTGAGAATAATTTTGGTAGTGAAAGTAAAAAGATATGTTCCAATGAAACCGAGGAACGACCAGTTGGGAAAACTGAGGAAGGTACAAAATACTTGGTGGATAATTCAACCCCTTCTACACGATTTAGACTTCTTGCGAGAGGTGACACTAACAATGTGGGTAAGGACATCCGCATATTGCTAACTGGCAAGGGCTCTTCTAAACATACTAAGGAAAGTCAAAATAGCAACGATGATCACCATTGGAAGAGACCCAAGAGGCCTGGCAAACAATCGATTGATGATGAAGATCCTCCTATTGAAGTTTTTGATACCGTACAATTTTTTGACATCCCTTCCCCCATGGTTTTTTTTTCGTCTCCTTTTGTTATTATTTTTTTACGTACCACTTTACTCTCACTCTTATTTCTTATTATTAACATTATTTTGTAGTCCTCTTTAAGTGACTACGTCCTACACATCGAAGGAACCTTAAAGTCGATGGCCAGTCCAAAAGGTTATAACGTTGCACTTACTTATAGTGAGAACTCTAAGACACCTATAGGTGCAACTATCGTGTCAACTCGTCCTCTTGTGATCAAGGGTTTTCCTTACAAGTGGAAGGAGCGAAGCCTATTGCAGCTTTTGAGATTTCTCATTTTTGCGCAGACAACTTAATTTCTAACCTCCGATGGCAGACTACCATAACTTTGTGGGAAAACCTACGATAGAAGATCATTTGTACACTTTTGAGCGAGTATGTAGCCTTGAACCAGAAATACATAAGATCGTTGATGAAATTGCAACTAGTGGCAGTAACAACCTTACCTTTTCTAGAGAGCTTGTGGATGGCTACTTCCAAGGTGTCGAGAACCATAATCAAATGCATTCCTCATTTTTACTCCAATCAACTAAGGATGCTCAGCTAACGGAGGCGAAAGGTTTTGTGAAGACTTTGCGACTTGATGAGAACCTTATATTGGAGGAGACAAGCACTGTCAAACATCGCCTCGCATGACTATCTGCCAAGGAGGCTAACTAGAAGTAAAGCTAAAAGTGATACTGTCAAAGTCTGCCAAACTTTCTAGTATTATTTCCAAGAACGACACAAAGTTGAAGCTAAAGTAGCATGAGATTTCAAAGACTTATGAGGAAATTGACTTACTCGAATGTTCCCCAATCATTGAAGATGTCGATGCTAAAATGCTATCAACACTTCGTGAATCTTTAGAAAACACACTAGAGGAGCTGAAGAACCTTAAATGGACCCATGATTCATTACCTCCTCTTATTTATCCATTTTTGCTATTTTAACTTTCAAATTAGAAATTTGTAATAAAACGTTCATTCTTTTATCGTTCGACTTCTCATTTTTCCCACATTGAATGCAATTTATCGTTGTTTCTTTTTCTCATTTAATTGGTATTCATATATATTTAAACTTTTTGGTTGCCTTTATGATAAACGACGCTCTAATTATGGTCTAGCTCAAAGGGTCTTTATTATTATTTTTTTAATATACGACTAAATTTAAATTTTTTTAAGCTACCTACGTACCCTTTATAATATAGGGATCAAGTCATAACGTAGTTCAATTAAGTTTTGTTCTCAGGATTGAACTTAAGGTTTTCCTTAAGCTGCCTATGTATCCTTTATAACACAAAAATCAAGTCATAACGTAGTTAACTTTTTTTTACTAGACTGAACTTAAAGTTTTCTTTAAGTTGCCTACGTACCGTTTATAATGTAGGGATCAAGTCATAACGTAGTTCTACTAAGTTTTTTCTCGGGACTAAACTTAAGGTTTTCCTTAAGCTGACTATGTACCCTTTATAATACATGGATCAAATCATAATGTAGCTCAACTTTTTTTTTTTTACTGGATTGAACTTAAAGTTTTCTTTAAACTGCCTACATACTCTTTATAGTGTAGGAATCAAGTCATAACGTAGTTCTACTGAGTTTTTTTTCTTAGGACTGAACTTAAGGTTTTTCTTAATCTGACTACGTACCCTTTACAATACAAGGATCAAATCATAATGTATTTCAACTTTTTTTTACTGGATTGAACTTAAAGTTTTCTTTAACCTGCCTACATACCCTTTATAATGTAGGGGTCATGTCATTACGTAGTTCAACTGTAACACTTTTTTTTTTACATAACAAAATTAAGCATAAAATTTCTTGAGAAATTTGTCGTTGATTGGGTCAATTCGTAGTCTGTCTTGATCAACAATCTTGTATGTGCCATTTGTATAAACTTCTTTGACAATGTAGGATCCATCCCATTTAGGTATGAAATTATTTCCTGTATGTCTCGTTATAATGATCGGTCTTCTTACAACAAGTACTCGATCACCAACCTGAAAGGAGCGAGATTTAACGTGTTTATCAAAAGCTTTAGACATTCTCACTTGGTAACATTCCAATGCTTCCTGAGCTTTTAATCGCTTTTCATCAAGTGTTTCTAACTCTTGAAGACGTAATTTGACATAATCTTTAGTAGTCAATCCCTCTTGTACTACCATTCTTAATGACAAAATTTTCCTTTCGAAGGGAAGGACAACCTTCATATCGTAAACAAGTGAATATGGTGCAACCCGTATAGAAGTGCAATGAGTAGTTTGATAAGTCCACAATGCCCCACCGATTCTGTCTTGCCAATCCCTCTTTGTGTTGGAGACAATTTTCTTCAAAAGATTGCACAACGTTTTGTTGAATGCTTCAACTAGTCGATTCGTAGTTGTGTTATATATGGATGACTTGTATTGCTTGAACTTGAATTTTTCACATAATTTTTCTATCATGCTATTGGAGAATTGTCTTTCATTATCTATCACAGTTCGATGAGGAATACCGTATCGATAGATGATGTGAATTCGAATAAAGTTCGTTACATTCTTCTTCTTGGCCTTTCTCAAGGAAATGATCTCAGCCCACCTTGAAAAATAGTATGTTCCTGCGAGGATATAAGAATGTCCTGCTTATGATTTTGGTGTATTGGAGCCAATTAGATCTAGTTCCCGAGCCATAAACGGCTAGGAAGCCACAGTTGGATGAAGAGGCTCTAGAGATTGGTGTATGAAGTTTGCATGGTATTGACAAGTCTCACACTTCTTTGCATAGTTCATGGAATCTTGGATCATCTTAGGCTAGTAATAGCTCATTCTTCTTAGTTGGAATTGAAGCTTTGGTCCCGATTGACGTACTCCACAGACACCTTCATGCACTTCCTTTATGGCTTTTATCGACTCTTCCTTTTCAAGGCATCGAAGGAAGAGTCTTTCAAGAGAACGGTGATATAAGATTCCCTTGTAATAAATGAAGTGCTTATCACTTCTTCGCACCTCAGCTTTATGACGACAATCCTTTGAAAGTTTTCCATGTTTAAGATACTCTATGATGGGTTGACGCCAACCGTCTTCATCAATCAAATGTAATGTCATCACGTTTGCTTCCTGACATTTAGACACAATTGGAGGCATAATCCATCGTTGACAAAGTGGTATACTTAGAGTTACATCACCCGACATCATCAAGGTAGTGACTAAATTCGTCAATGCATCTGTCCTTTTATTTTTTGCTCTAGGAACATGTTCCAGCATCACGCTATCACACATTTCCATCAATTATCAAGCATAAGCGAAGTATGACTTCAAGTTTTCACATAACTTCCAATATGAAGGAATTGGGTGGTTTGCTAAAAAATTACAAGTGCTAGTCCTTTTATCCCCTTTTGTGGAATATAAACATTGTCGTATTGCTGAAGTAGAATCACCCATTTGGCTAAGCGTCCAGAGATGATTAGCCTGAACAGAACATACTTTATAGGATCCACTTTTTCCATTAGATGAATCGTGAAGGCCTGCATATAATGTCTCCACTTATTGATGGCAAAGAAAAGTGCAAGGCACGTCTTCTCTATGGGAGAATAGTTAAGTATAATCCCAACTAAGGTTTTGCTTAGATAGTAGATAGGATGATTCTTTCCCTTCTCCTTTTCTCTTGTGCCAACAATGCTCCTAAGGACCTTTCTTGTGCAGCAATGTATAGTATTAATGGCTTGCAGGTACTGGAGCTCCTAGCACTGAGGAACTAAGCAAGTATTTCTTTATACTATCAAAGGCATTTTGACAAGCTTCATCTCACACAAAAATTACTCATTTTCTCATCAACTTTTGAAAAGGTTGGCACTGACTAACCAGGTTAGAAAAGAACATTCAAATGTAAGTCAATCATCCCTAGAGACTTCTTAGGTCATGCAAACTCTTTGGCATTAGCATCTTTTAAATGACATCAATCTTATACTGGTCCATTTTGATGCCTCGGTGTCTTATAATGAAGCCAAGAAACTTTCGTGAAGTCATACCAAACACATACTTGAGAGGGTTTATCCTGAGCTGATATTTTCGCAAGCGGTCGAACATAACTTTTAGATCCTTTAAATGGTCTTGTCGTCTCTTGGATTTGACCACAAGGTCATCAACATAGCATTTGACATATTTATGCAACATATCATCAAACACTTTCTGCATAGCGCGTTGATAAATAGCACCAATATTTTCCAATCCGAAGGACATCACCTTGTAACAATATATTCCATTGGGAGTCCTAAAGGCTGTCATTTTTTCATCTGAAAGGACCATTTGTATCTGGCTATATCCAGACGATCTATCCATAAAAGAAAATACCTTGTGTCCAGTAGTTGCATATAGGGGTGTAAGAATATGGATTGAACCTGAATAACCCAGACTACCCAACCCATATAACAAGGGTTGAGTTGGGTTATGTTAAACTATGGGTTAGGTTGGGTTAAAAAAATTGATTTTTTTGGGTTGGGTTGGGCCTCGGGTTGAGGGTTGAAAAATTCGATTCAACCCAACCCAACCTGAATTTATATATATATATATATAATATATATATATATATTATTTAATAAAAAAAGAAATTAGGTTAATATTTGAAAATTGCGTCCGTCCCATCCCATCCCTCTCCTCGCGTCTCCACCGCTACTTCTCATTGTCCCTAACTCTCTGCCTTCTGACTTCTGCCTCCACCTCTCCCTCGTGCGTCTTCTCTTTTGGCATTTTCTCCTTCGTCTCAACTCAAGTCTCCAACGTCTCCTTCTCCTTCGTCTCAAGTCTTCGACGTCTCTTCTTTCATCCATCTTTGATTCGAGACATCCATTCTGTTCGAACCCAAGACAACAAGATCGACCAATAGCTTTCACCCATCTCCGATCTCAACCTTTGTGTCTCAGATCTGAGATATTCGTTTCGTCCATCTCCAATCTCAATTCCAACCCGACAATTCAACCCTTATTTTACGGGTTAGGTTGAAAACTAAATTTGGGTTGCCAGCCCAAATAATACGAAAATATAGGTTGGGTTGAGAATGTGTCCCAACCCAACCCAATTTCACCCCTAGTTGCATCAACCATGATTTATGTGATGGGCAAAGGAAAATCATTTTTAGGTCATGCATTATTCAGTTCATGAAAGTCTACACAAACGCAAAGTTGTTTGTTCTTTTTTCTGACAGGGACAATGTTTTCTATCCATGTTGGATATTTCACCTTGTGAATGAATCCTGCTTCAATCAACTTATTTACCTCAACCTCAATTTGGGAAATTAGCTCTGCTCGAAAACGTCGTTAAGCTTGCTTAATTGGCCAATACCCTAGTTTGATTACTAGATGATGGACTGCTACTTTTGGATAAAGTCTTGGCATCTCCTTGTATGACTAAGCAAACATGTTTCGATACTCGATGAGAAAACTTGTATACTTATTCTCTTCTTCTTTAGAGGGAGATGCACTAATGAAAGTTGGGTGTGGTTCCTATATGATGGAAAGAGACAAGCACAGCGGAAAAAGGATAGAAAATTACCCTAATTGCCCCTAATTAACATGCAACCTCTAAACTAAACAATTAAGGGTTTTAGGAAATATTACCTTTGTAGTTTTTGTTAAACTTTGATATCTCCTTCTAGTTCTAAATGAGACAACCACTAGAGGTCACCTACTATCCTCCGGACAAAGAACCGGGTTTTGGGACCCAAATTGGTGAAGAAAACAAGAAAGATAAAAAAAAGAAATGGAAGGTAAATTTTGATTGAGATTTTGGAGTGTAAAAATTCTAAAATTATTTCAAATTGGCAAAAGATCTTAAACCATTTGAACTTACTCCTATTTATAACTTAATTATATGCAAAAATGCATGTATTTAAATTGTCAAATCTCAACACCTAATATTCCACTAACAATTAGTGGAACTTAGTGGACTATGTGTCTACATCTCATGTAGCCACATATCCCACTAAGTGTTAGTGGGATTATCCAACAAAATGTTAGATTTTTTCACTAACTTAGTCCAAGGGTAAAATGGTCATTAGACCTTTCTTGTCAAAAGTCAATGACTTTTTACCATTTTGTCCATCTTGACTAATTTTGACCTCCTGAGCTTGAATTCACATTCATTTTTCTAAAATTCAAATCACATTTGAATATAAGGTCGGTTAAAGTTTGACTTTTCAAAGTCAAAAAGTCAACATTTTAACATTTTACAACTTTGACCATTTGCATCAATTCCGAGCTTCCTAGTATGAATCCGTATTCATATTTATAGTATTTAAATCTTATTTAAACACAAAGTTCTATTTGAAAAACTGACGATTATATCACATATGTATGTCAGTTTCTCTCTCTTCTCTTAATTCAAACAATTCGACTTATTCCATCACACTGTTCTAAGTTTGTTCCATATGAGCTAGCATGGGAACCTAATGGACCTATAGATCATGGGCTCCAACGATTCAAGACTAACTGGCTAAATACTTTAGACTGAGTTAATCAACATTCGTTAACTAACGGGTCATTCCACTAAAGTCTCGTAGTTGCACTCCCCTCACTATAGATATATTTGTGTCCATTTGATAAAACCATGATTAGTAAGTTAATCATTCACAAGTTGTTCATAACCTCGGCTGGGTCAAAATATCGTTTTTACCCCCGAGACTACATCTTGCTCCTTAAGTCCCATTAATCCACTATTGAACAATTAATTTAAGGTTCAACCTATAAACTTAATCCTTCTCAGGACAATGAGAGGGTGGGGCCCCTTGTTCAATACTTGGATTCAGTGCTTAAGAAAATAACCTATCTACTAACACTAAAGCGGATAGGAGCGAATTCCATCTTGCATCCTATGTTCCCAGCTATCCATTTGATCTTACCCTTGAAATGGGAGGCTTATTGAGCCAACACTGATGAGCTGCCCTCACCTATGCAGATCTATTGATAATCTCATATGAACAGGAGTTCATAGTTAGCTCAGGATTAAGATTAAGTTACCTAGGTTATCAATTAATCGAGATAGTCAATTTTAAACAGTAAACGGTGTTAAAACGTAAAAGTGACTATTTCATGATTTAGTCTTATGTAAAAACTTTACATAGGATGCCCCTACTTCATGTATTTACATGAATGATTTAGGATCACCTCGTTTGTACTAACTACAAAGCGGGCCACATCCATAGTTTGCTTGAACAAGGCGCCCAACCTTTATTCATATACTATAGACTATTCAGGCTATTTACTCTAACTTGATCCATGTTTATGTCTTCACATAAAGTTCAAGTTTACTAAAAAATTAGCCTTGGGACTTAGTTTATTGGATTTAAGATTATAAAATTCAATTTCTCAATAACGATTTTATTGAACAGAATATGATTACAAACTACGAGTTTTAGGACAAAAAATTCCAACACTATATTGTACTAAAGTTATCTTTTAGCTTATCTACGGTAGATTGGCCACCATCCTCTAAACTCTGTGGGACATCTTCGGCGTCTTTTTTTAGATTTTTAATATCTAATTCCTCAATAATGATGATGTGATGACATGAGGTTTCACCTTCTCCTTGTTCTGAGCCTTCTTTTTCAGAATTAATTTGTATAACATTATGTCTTTTTACCTTCAACGAACCTTGACTTGTATTGAAAGTAACAAAGGTTTTTCTTTTTATTTGAGAAGGAACATTGCTATGAATTTCTCACTTTCCCTTTACCTCATAAGGAAACTCTTTACCATGACAATTCTTGATGTTGATTCCTTCTTCTTTGTATCTATGTTGGAACCAATGATGACATGTGGGCCTCCATTCCTAAGATGATTAAAAATTAGAGCACGGGGTGCTTGCACATTTTCTTTTTAGATACACCTAGCCTTTCAAAGGCTGATGGTCCTGTAGTTGTCAAGGCATGACATGTGCTTTTCTCTTTTATAAAGGTTATAGTTAGCCTTGGAAAGGTCGAATGTTGGTCAAGGCTAGGTGTTGACCCATGACCTTCTCTTTCTACCTCTATCATGTTTAGTCTTTCAAATACTAGGGCACGTGAAACAGACGGTCTAATTCGGTTAAAGGCTGAGGTTCTTTGATTATCGCCTCTTTTTTCTTCCGTACTATCAACCTCCTTTATAGTTATATGATTGTTATCAACCACTCTTTCCTTCTGCTTTCTAGTTATATGGATCGACTATTGTTACTTGTATCTGAGTCATTTTCTTGACACGGGTACAATATGTCCTTTCCGTAAAAGCTTCTTTTGAGTTGAGGAGAGCTTAGGCCAATCATGAATTTTCAAGCTTTCGAACTCTGTGTGGGCTTTGAAGTCGTAACCTATTTTCGTCATCAATTTGTAAGCCTTAGGGTCGAATTCATCTTTCGTTCATCTTTAAGGCAAGTTTGATTCCGTCAAGTCTATCTTTATCCCTTGCTTCGTTATATTAGTTAATGGTGTAATGAAGCTTTCTTTTAAGACTTCAATGTCAACAACCTTCAAGCCTTTTGTAGACTCCACGAATGGTGACTTAACTTTCTTTCACCTCGATAGAGGGACATAGCACAAAACCAGTGGGTTTAAAGCCTTTTCATCCTTCAAGATCATAGTCTTTGTGCTGCCATTGTATGCTTCACTCTTTCTAGAGTTAAAGGTTCTTGTACTTTCATGCGGTTTCCTGTTTGCAAGTGATTTCAACAGTGAATTATCTTCCCTTTTTATACAGAAAATTTCTGCAGGCAAAGCTTCTGAGATATTATCATTCTTCAAATAAAACTTCGCATATGCAAAGTGAGACTCAGCCTCTAAGAACGGGTTAAAGTCGACTTCAACTTTCTTTACACCGTCTTGATAAAATTTGAAGCACTTATGTAGTGTTGAAGTTACTACTTCATTTCCATGAATCCAAGGATGACCTAGTAATAACTTGTAAGTGGATATTAAGTCTATGAGATGAAACAATGCACTGACCTTTAAGTCGTCAATTGTGAGTTCTAAGCGTATCATGCTTATTGCTCTTTGGCTGCCTTGATTGAAACCTTGGATTACTAGCTTGCCATTTGAGAGCTAGTCCATCAAGATGCCTAATTGTCTCGTAGTTGGCTTTGGGATTATGTTGACAGTTGATCCATTATCGATAAGAATCTGATCGACTCTTTGTTCTTGAATGTATCCAAAAACATACAAGGGTATATTATGAAGTTTAGATCCCAACAACAAATTCTGATCCGAGAAGTCTATAGACATGCAATAAGAAGCACTCTCGTGTGTACCAGTCGATACACTCGAACTTGTTGCTCTTGAATTTATGAATGCATCAATAAGGATTGTTTTGATTTCTTGAGGAAGTGACAATATATCATCCACATTGAACCTTGATAGGTCTTTTGATCCTCACAAATTTTTTAGTGATCTTGGAGGGATGCTTTCTTCCTCCATCGCATTGATGACATGACACATAATCAGAAAGAAAGTTTGTCGGAAGGAAGTTTGCCAAGGTTACTAAGCGTTAAGTTCGAGGGAAATCCTTGTCTTTCTCATTCACGAGCTTAAGTTTATGAGTCTTCTTCTTTTTCTTATTCTTTTGAGCCTTATTTCCTCTTTTATAATTTTGATAGGAGGGAGACTCTTTTTGAATAAGATTCGACTGTCTTTTCTTTTGGCAGGTCACAACTATCCACCCTTCATTGTCTTCTTCGATCGATCTTTCCTCTTCTTGAGGATCCAAAGATGAGACTTTTTTATAGTATTGGACAACTTTAGGCTCAGAGGTCCCTAGCTGGACCAAGCTTTTCCTTTACTCAAAATTCAATGTTGACGGAGAGCATATGCCATTATCGTCACTATAGCATGGTTTGTTTGAGCTACCTCCTCCAAGTCTAGCTCAATCTTTTTCACATGAGCCAACCTTAGAATTAGCTCATTTAGTACAAAACATTTATCTATTAGGTGACTGATGACCCGATGATACTTGCAGTAGTTGGGATCATCTACCTTTCACTACAAGAAAGGGGATTTTTTCGACGCACAAAATCCTCGAAAGATATATAAAAAGCACTAGGAAAGCCTTTTCTAATGCATATATATGCATCGGGACACACGTCGGGGTAAATATGTCAGAAGAGGAACTCCCGATGCATAACTTGTTATACGTCAGAAGTTCTTAAACATCTTCCGACATTGTATGAACGTAAAAAATGCTATAAATTTAGCTTCAAGAAAAAGTCGAAGAACTCCCGACGCACACTGTCGAGGAACTCTTGATGCACATGTGCATCGAAAGTTCCTCTATTTTTTTTAAAATACCTTCAATCTTAACTTCAACACTTCAATCTCAACTTCAACACTTCAATCTCAACTTCAACACTTCAAATTCAAATTCTTAAAACCTACAACTAATTCAAAAATCCTAACAACACTTCAAATTCAAAGACAATACTAAAACCTACAACTAATTCAAAATTTAAATACTAAAACTAATTTGAAATCTAAATACTAAAACAAAACAATAACTAAACTAAACCACTTACCCGAATGAAGAGTAACGATGGCGACGACGACGAACGGTCGAACAAAGACAACGGCAAGCGGCATCGTGGATCTCTCTCCTTCTCGGCCCTCTTAGTCTCCCTCTCCCTCTCTCGGTTTTCTTCTCTTTTCTGTTTCCATTATATGAAGTATGTGGTTAAAGATAAATGAACTTTTGATGCACAACGAAAACGTCTGGAATAGGGTGTTATTCCCGATGTCATTAATGAAACATCGGGAATACCTAGACCCTATTCTTGACGTTACTGACACCACGTCGGAGAAAGGCTTATCGTATAATTAATGATCTCCCTTCCTCCGACGCAACACTGTTCACATCGGGAATAGGGTAGGATTTTTCGATGCTGTATCTTCTACATCGAGAATAAAGTAGGATTTCTCGATGCACCTGGCACAACGTTGGTGAAACTCCAACCCATCCTTCCATTTTTGACGTACATGTGGCTACGTCGGGGAAAATACCTTCCTCCGACGTGCATATTGTACGTCGAGAAAGTCCCAAGTTTGCCAACATACTATTTTTCAACGTGTAGGACTGCATTGGGAAAATCCTAATTTCTTGTAGTGTTTCTTGTTTGCTCAGGTAGCCTACATTCCGACGACTAGATCAGCTACTTCTCTAATAATTGCTCTAGCATGTCTACAATATCTTAATAAGAAAATAGGTAAACTTTTTCTTGTCTTTCTTTCAAAGTCAGACGTCGCCTCTCGCTTTCATCATCTTTCTTTTTAGCTCTCGCTTTCTTTCTTTTGGAACACTTCAGTAGGGTCGTGTTTACAACCATAAATTCTTTCACAGTGCTCTTCACTATCTTTTCGGCACCATTCGTCTCTTTCTTGTCTATCTTTACTTCAGGAACAAGAAAATTCTTAAGTCCTCTACTGGTAATGCTTAACTCTATATTATGAGTCCGAGTCGTCAGCTCTTCAAATGTGTAGGGCTTTATTTTATGTAGAATGTAGAGGAGTCCCTAGTGCATGTCTTGGGTGTATATTTCTACAGTCGACAGTTCAGTAAGTCAATCCTTGCAGTCAAGACTTGGAGCCTTCCATCAGTTGATGTAGTCCATGATTGGCTCTCCCTTTCTTTGTTTCGTGTTTGTAAGTTTCATCATGCTTACAATGTGTCTAGTGCTATAAAAGCAATTGAGGAAATCCTTTTCCAGTTGTTTCCAGCTATCAATGATTTCTAGCTCCAGATCAATATACCACTCAAAAGTACTCCTTTTTAAGCTTCGTACAAACTATCTGACTAGGTGATCTCTTGAACCTGCATTCTTTCATGTTTCGACAAAATGGGTAATGTACTGCTTCGGGTTGCTCTTTCCATCGAATTACTGGAAATTTGGAGGTTGGTACCCAAGCGACATTCTCAAGTTGTCAATTCTTTTGTTAAATATGGCTTAAAGTACCTGAAAGAAGTTTGGGATGAGCCTCCATACTGAGCTCTGAGTGAGTTCATGATCATATCTTGTAATTATTGAATTGAGAGGGAAGTCACATAAGCTGATTGTTGTTGTGTTGATTTTCTTGCATCATATTCTTTTCTTTGTCACCAACTTTGACAACAAAGTTTGATTTGATTTAGTAGTTTCACGAGTCTGCATCGACTCTCTTAAAGTTACGATTTCGTGGTCTCTTTCATCAACAACCTTCATAAGAAGATTAATTTTTCTCTCCATCTCCGCCATGGCAACCTCGACTGTTACATCAGTGATCATGACAGACATCACATCAAGGTGTGCTTCTCTCTTTGACTTGCTAAAGGCAGAATCAGAGCCATCATACAGAGGATTTTCCTTGATGACAATTTCAATCTTAAGAGACTCAATCCATTGCTTAAGGATGCTCTACACGATGGCAGAATTTTGATCCTACTCTTGAATGATCCGTTAGAACGATTGTAGGTGACAGGTCTCATGTAGGCATCGCTTGCAACAGAAGTTTTAGATGTTGCTTTCTTTGGTGCCATTAGTTTTCTTGTACATTTAGATGACGAGAGAGAGATGAGAGGTAGAGATGTCCCATGGATGTGCCAATTTGTTCGCACAAGATTTTAAAAAAATTGATTTGTGGAGTTGAACTTGAGTTGATGTTGTATTTGTGTTAATTTGATGCGATGTAGTTCAATCTCTAGTATTTGATCATTGGATTCTCTCTCAGTTGGATGTTTACGCTTGATTTGAGGAAGCGAAGCACGTGCTGTTCTTGAAGCTGGAGTCTTAGAAGAAAGCTTGTATCTTTAAAGGAACTTTAATCTTCGAAAGCGGTCGGCTTCAGGAGTTAGGAAGTCTTTTGGCTCTTAGGAGAATTCTCTCTAGATCTTCTAGAGTAAAAAAATTTCCAACCCCTACAAATGAAGAGAACTTCTCTATTTATAGAGTTATCTAGCGAATTTTATGAGCTTCAGCATGTTGGTCTATAGACTAGACCCATGAGCTCAACTACATAGATTTGAGTCATATTTAGCCTTTAGGCTAAATTAAGCTTATTTTTTTGGCTCAATTGATCCTTAGTCAAAGTAAATAACATTTAATTGGATCAAAACAATTAACTTGATCCAACAATTATGATGAAAACATGTGGCATTATCAAAATTAACCAATTTATGTCTTCAATTTTAATTTGGGACACATGTCAATTTTTAATTAGTCCCAAATTTAATTATTTGTATTTTTCATCATTAATTTAGTAAATTACGTGACAATTTGTGATCGGTCTCAAATTTCTTATTCAACAATGATTAACCAACTAAGATTTTATGTTTATCTTTTAAAATTAAAATTAAGTTGATAAACATTATTTGCATACACAAGCTTCGATAATTTGTTATTACTTTTTACTATTGTTTTACTAAATCAAAATTTGAGAAACTACAATATATATATATATATATATATATATATAGGGTTGTTTTCATTTTTATAATTATAATTTAACTAGAAATTTCCATTTAATTTAACGTTGAAAGTTTGGGGGAAAATAAGCATTAACTTTAATAAAATATCATAAAAAATTGTAAAAAAAATAACTTTAATAAAAAATAGAAGACAGAAAGTTACGAATCAAGGCTAATTTTTTTAAGCACAAGAAAACTTAAAAGACCCAGAAGATTTTTTAAAAAAAAAAACAATTTTTTTATGGCCGAAATTACCTCATAATATGATTTATTAAAATAAATATATTAATTTGTTATTGGATATACATTTTTAAAAAATCATAACACTAATATCATAATCTTTCTCCCAAATGCATACTATCGTAATACTACTTATTATAATTCTTCACCTAAACACATATTATCATAACACTGCAATAATAAACTTCTCCCAAAAATCACTTATTATAAAGAAAATGTATTTAACATAAACAACTTTATTATAAATATTATTAAATAGATGTCCATTGTGCTTAGTGTTTATTGTCATGTGTCACTCACTTCACATTTCAATTGCATTGTCAAGGTACCAGTCCTTGGTGGCTATATAATCCACCCGCCTTGCTTATAAATAGTGACATTTTGTGGGTTTTGTTAGACACACATATTAGTGAAATTTCCAAAGAAATTGGAGAAAGTAGAATTCTTGGAGAAATTTATATTTTCTTAATTTATTAATTATTTTATTTTAATATTATATTTTCTTATTTTTCATATTTCTATTGTATCCCTTTTTACAACACATTATCAATACGAGCTCTTATGATTTTCTTTGTTGAGGGCAGACCTTGTAGGTATGCCAGTTTCCCTACTCATTATAATTAATAAACATTATTTTGCATATGTCACCTTGAAAAATATTACAAATTTATAATTTCTATTATTTATACTAATAATTATTATTATTTATCATGAATGCTTGATGCTCAAAAATACATTTAGATGCTATTAAAAATATGATCATTAAAAAGCAATTATTCTTCCTAAAGCTCATATAAATGAATGCACTTGAAACTCCAAAGTTTTAAATCAATATGTTGGAGAAGAATTTTTCTACGTTTTAGATATCCTTCTGCAATAGCAATATTGATAGAAATATTTTTATTCTTATCTAATGTCTTCTCATGGATGAATGAAATAATGAGTTATTGATTGAAAATCATGAATATCAGTCAACTAAAGAACCTAACATTTCTTGAAGTGGATGTTGTAAATTTTAATAATGGTGGATGAAAAGTTATGAATCTTGACCAACTGGAACAATCTCATTTCCATAAGTTAATGTTGTGAATTTAATAGTTGTGGTCGAGGATGTGACTGCAGTAAAGGAAAAAATAATTATTTTTCATGGTTGGTCGTTGTATTCATCCAAATTTTAAAAAGAAAAGCTCCACAAGAAAAGAGAAAAATGTGGAAGCAAATTTTGCGTATCATATATCAATAATATATTTTACTTGCATCCGGTTTGGATATGGTAAAGTTTGAATCTTCCAAATAGAAAACTAAAATATTTGATAAAATATCAAGTGTTTTCTTTATGAATTTATATAATAATTAATTTCTTTTATTTCTCAATTTTTTTATATTCTAAGTTTTGTTTCTCTCCTTGTAATTATTTTGTTTAATGAAGAAGTATGAATGATTTTCTTGTGTTAAATAACTAAAAAAACGAGTAATGAAGATATAGTTTGACAGACAGTGCAACTACACACAATACTAACAAGTAAAAAATATTTTTCCAAATCGACAGTGCTAGAAGCAAAAAGTAATACAATATCAGGTTCTGCAAACCTAATTGAGGGATTTTGAAAAGCAAATATCAGTTTGCCTATATGAACAAAATTCAAGGCAACAAAATTCAAAATTGATAATGCATTGTTCTCTAGTCAATCAAAGAGAAATCTACTGAGTTTTAAAGATATACGTTGCAACGATTATCATATTAAGGCTGATAGAAATAATGAGATAGAATATTTTTATAACCACAACAAACTAAGATAGGCCTTCAAAGGAGACGAGGAATATATGTGATTTGATTCTTCGTCAATTATTAAATATCTCGAACTCCTTACAAGTGATGTATTTATTGCACGATTTGTTGATTGTCATTTTAATGAACAAATTTTCCAACATTAAAGAGGAATTCAAAAGTTGGAAAAAGAAATTACATGAAATGTATTATTATTGTTTCATTTAGATCATTGTACAAATCAATGTGAACTTGAATTTTAGAAAATAATTTATTTGCAAAATATAGCAAATCAATTACCAAATGCATATGTAGATGCACATAAAGTAACTAAGTCACATATAAAGATGTAAATGTTCTATAAAAATTTGATTTTCCAACACAACAAGTTGCCATTGATGAATCTGGAAGATGCTAGAAGCATGATAGACCAATATGTTCCACAGACAAAAATCCTCGAAAAGAAATAAAGTCAATAACTCGATTAAGGATACGGATGTTCCAGAAAAAATCCAAAATTTGACGCTAAACAAGAATATTGTAGAAGATAAAACAACTAAGGATAATAATGAGATTTTAATAAACTATGTCATGACAGAAAAAAAAATAGAACTAAACTAGTGTATAGTTGTTGACAATATTTTGTATATAATATTGCTCTTAATATTATATCTGAAAATGAGAATCCTAAACAAAATATGTTAAATAATGTCGATACAGAAAAAATTTGTCTTCGTAGAAAGACGTAATTAAGGGAGAAATAAATTCACTTTCAAAACTTTAAATTTTTGAACTAGTAGTTCAAATACCAGAAGATGTCAAACTTTATTGGATACCAATAGGTATTTGTGAGAAAAAGAAATGAAAATAATGAGATCAAAAGATATAAAACAAGACTAATTGCACATGATTTTTCACAAAGATCTAGTATTGATTATGATGAGAGATATTTTTCGACGGTGAATGTAATCATATTACGATTTTGAATTAACTTGATTGTGTGTGAAAATCTGAGCATGCATCTTATGAATGGAGTCACAACATATTTATATGCATTTTTTTAAAATGATATTTATATGAAAGCTTCAAAAGGATTTAAGATACCTGAAACACATAAATCAAGTTTTTGGAAATTCTATTCAATAACGTTATAAAGATCATTATGGATTGAAACAATCGGAACAAATGTGATATAAAGTATGAGTGGATATTTGTTGAAAGAATGATATCAAAATAATCCAATATGTTCATGCGCTTTTATAAAGAAATCACAGTCAAGATTTGCTATTATAATTATATATGTTGATGATTTAAATATAATTAAAACTTTCTAAAGAGCTTTCAAGAACAATAGAATATCTTTAAAAAGAATTCGAGATGAAAGATCTCGAAAAAAAAAATTGCCTTCATTTGCAAATTGAGCATTTAGCAGATGAGATATTTGTTCATCAATCAACTTATATATTAATTTTTTTTTAAAGATTTTATATGGATAAAGCACATCCATTGAATATTCTAGTACAAGTTCATTCACCAGATGTGAAGAAAGATGTATTTCGATCTGGAAATGATAAAGAAAAACTTTTATCCAAAAGTACCATATTTTTGTCCAATTGGTACACTTATGTATCTTGCTACAATACAAGACTAGATATTGCCTTTTCAATACATTTTTAGCTGATACAGAGTCCTTCTCCAACAAAAAAGACATTGGAAGAAATGAAATTACGCAAATACTTTGTTATCGCTAAGAAACAATTGATATGAGTTTGTTTTATTCAAATAAATCAAAATTTGACTTTAGTTGGTTTTGTAGGTTTTGTATACTTATATTTATTCGATCCACACAAAACTAGATCTCAAACATGTTACATATTCACATGTGGAGGCATTGCTATATCATGGAAATCATTGAAACATACAATAAAAACCACTTCCTCAAATCACGCTCAAATTCTTGCAATCCACAAGGCAAGCTGAAAATGTGTATGGCTAAGATTAATGGTTTAGCACATTCGTAGAGCATGTGGCTTGTCTTTTAGTAAAAAACTTCTAACAATACTATACAAAACCAACACGACATGTAGCTCAAATCAAATGATGTTATATTAAATGTGATAAAACAAAGCATATTTCACTGAAGATTTTCTACACTCATGATCTTGAAGAAAATAACGACATCAAAATACAACAAATTTGTTTAAAGGATAACCTGTCAAACTTATTTACAAAATCATTACCTACTCCAAATTTTGAAAAATTGATGCGCAACATTAGAATGTGGTGACTAAATTGTACTTTTGTAAGTGTATAAACTATATGAAGTGCTCTTTTTCCTTCACTAGAAATTTTTTCTATTGGATTTTTTCCTAGGAATATTTTAACGAGACATATTTCATATATACGTAATGGACATCTAAGAGGGAGTATTAAAAATAGTATAACATATGCTCATAATGCTTAGTATATACATTACCATTAGTCATTTTCCTCCACATCCAACTCATTTGTTATGTGTCTTGAAGATAACAACTCTTAGCGGCCATATAATCCACACCATGTTTGCCATATTGCTTATAAATACTTGCATTTGGAGGATATTGTTGGACACATGCATTGGTGAAATTGACTAAAAAATTGGAGAAAGTGGAATTTTTGGAGAAATTTATATTTTCATATTTTCTTAATTTATTTGTTATTTTATTTATTTTAATATTATATTTTCTCGTTTTTTCACATTCCTTTGTGTCTCATTTTACTAACATACATATACTAGTTTTTTACCATGTGTGTTGACACTTTTTATAAAAAGCTTTAAAAGGGAGAATGCTAAATTATAAAAGTTTAATAATAGACAATTCATTTGAGAGAAAGAAGATGAGAGGCGGCGGGTGGATGAGAAAGAGAGGAGGAGAGATTAGGTTTTTCATTTTTCATTTTTCATTTTCTTTTATTTTTAAAATTTTTTTCTAAATTTTTTTTTCTTGTCTTTCTTTTTCATTTTTGTTTTTTTCTAATTATTTTTTTCATTTTCATTTTTTTTTCAATTGCTTTTTTTTCTTCTGTTTTCTTTTCTTTCTTTCTTTTTTTATTTATATATCCTCGATTACTTTCTAAAACTCTTTTTTCTTTTTCTTTTCCTTTTCCTTTTTTTTATTCTTTTTCAAATACTTTTTCATCTTTTTTTATGTTTTTTTCATCTTTATTTCTTTTTTTATTTCTTTTTTTTTCACATTTATCTTTCTTTCTTTATTTTTCTTTTCAATAATTCTTTTTTTTTTCACTTTTATGTTTTGAAGATGGAACACACAAAGCCTGTGGGGATGTAGATCTGCACATTGAGATGGAGATGGAGATCTGCACATCGAAGATGGAGATGGAGATCCGTACATCGAAGATAGAGATAGAGATCTACACATCGGAGATGGAGATGGAGATTCGCACATCAGAGATGGAGATGGAGAACTGCACATCAGAAAGATTTGATCGATTACGACACATCGGAGATGGAGATGAAGATCCTATCGGTTATGGCACATCGAAGATGTAGATGATGACGATTGCAACACGTTGAAGAAGCAGATGAAGATCACACGTCAAAGATGCAGATGATGACCACACATCGAAGATGCAGATGATGAACATACATTGAAGATGTAGATGATGATGGTTGCGGCACGTCAGAGAAGTAGATGATGATTGCACATCGAAGATACAGATAATGAAAGTTATGGAATGTTGGAGATGCAGATGATGACGATTGCAGCATGTCAGAGATGCAGATGATGACGGCACTTTGGAGATGCAGATTATGATGGTTGCAACACATCGAAGATGTAGATGATGATGGTTGCAGGACGTCAGAGATACAGTTGATGATGGTTGCAGCAAGTTGAAGATGCAGATGATGGTGGCTGCAGC
The DNA here is from genome assembly GCA_037974545.1 of Cucumis variabilis. NCBI lineage: Eukaryota > Viridiplantae > Streptophyta > Magnoliopsida > Cucurbitales > Cucurbitaceae > Cucumis > Cucumis variabilis. Next base: position 2,551 of record JBBPDI010100835.1, on the reverse strand, counting down.
ACGTTAGAGATATAGTTGATGGTTGCACGTCGAAGATGCAGATGATGATGGCTGTAGAATGTTGAAGATGCAGATAATGATGGCTACGACACATCGGAGATGCAGATAATGACAGCTGCAACACATTGGAGATGCAGATGATGACGGCTGCAACAGGTCGAAGATGCAGATGATGATGGTTGCGGCACGTCAGAGATGCAGATGATGATCTTCTCGTCTACAACACATTGAAGATGAAGATGATCTTCTCAGATGCAACACAACGAAGATGGAGTAGATGATGATCTTTTTGGCTGCAACACATTGAAGATGAAGATGATGATCCTCTCGGCTGCAATGCATTGAAGATTAAGATGATGATTCTTTCGGCCACCACATAAAGAAGATGAAGATGATGATCTTCTCGACTACAACACATTAAAGATGAAGAAGATGATAAATCCTCTCGATTGTAACACGAGAGAGAAGATGATGATGATGATCTTCTCGACTGCAACACATTGAAGATGAAAAAGATGATAAATCCTCTCGATTGTAACACGTGAGAGAAAATAGAGATGTATCCTCTCGGCTGCAACACATGAGAGAAGATGATGATGAATCCTCTCGACTACAACACATGAGAAAAGATAAAGATAAATTCTTTTGGCTATAAGACGTGAGAGAAGATGATGATAATCCTCACGGCTGCAACACGTCTCAACTGCAACATGTGGGAGAAGATGAAGATAAAGATCCTTTCAGCTACAACACTTAGAAGAAAAGGTAGAGCTCGCTAGTTTGACTTTGCCCCCTTTATTTTCTGTTGTAACTGCTCATGAATTTTATTTTCTATTGAGATTACATCATCATGATGAACCATAATACCTTTTTTTTTTCGTGTGACTGAACTTAAAGTAAACTTTAAGCTGCCTACGTACCCTTTTTAAAACAGGGATCAAGTCATAACGTAGTTCAATTGAGTTTTTTTTTTCTTTTTTGTCATTCACCTTTTAAGCTCTTATGGACTAGGAGCATCATGCAGTTTAAGCTCTTGCGATAAGGAGATTTACACATTTAACAAATATTTTTATAAAAAATGTGCTCACCTTCATTTGTAGAATTGGTAAATATAATCAGTCTTGGCTTCTCGATCAACGGATCTTCTGTGTTTATGTCAACAGACAACTTCCTCTGCATGTGTGATGGGACATGACTGTGAATCTTCTCATCATTGTTTTCTTCATTAAGTGATTTTACCTTCAAAGTTTTTATTTTTTTTTTCATATCGATCACTTGTCATCTTTAGTCGATCAAAAACAGATGTTGAAGGTTGATCTTTCTTTGATATGGAGATAGTCAACCTTTTGAAAGCTGATGTTCGAATGGAAGTAGACATTGGACATTTATTTTCTTCTTCTTTTGTGACCATACTCAATCTTTGAAAGACTGGAGATCAAGTAGTTGAAGGCTTGATACGATCAAAGGCAGAAATCCTTTGGTTAATTTCATTTGAATTGTCGACTTCTTCAGAAGATGCATATTTTTTGTTGACTTCTTCTATACTGACAGCATGACATGTAGTGATTTCTAATACTTCCTTTGGATGATGGTCAAAGAAGCTTCTTGGGAGAAATTCTAACAAAGTTACCAACCGTTGAGGTTGGAGAAGATCATCGTCCTCCTCTTGCACAGGCTTAGACTTCCACGTCTTCTTGTTTCTTTTCCCATTTTTTTGTAGGAGATGCTTACTTTTGCATGCTTTTGACGAAATGACGACTCCTTTTGAATGGAATTTGGTTGTCTTCCTTTTCGATGAGTCACAACTATCCATCCTTCGTCATCATCTTTAATAGACTCTTCTTTGTTTTGGGAGTCCGTCATCACGATCCTTTGTTAGAATTGAACAACTATAGGTTCAAAAGTCCCAAATTGAATTAAGCTTTTCCTTTGATCATAAAGTTGTGTTGATGGTGGAACACTTAAAGTCATCTCAACCGCAACATGATTCGTCTCAGCTAATTCATCAATATCCAGCTCGATCTTCTTTTCACGAGCCAACTTTAGAATCAACTCCTTCAACACAAAACACTTTCCAACAGGATGACCAATGACCCTATGGTACTTACAGTATTTAGGATCATCTACTTTTCCTGCTTGTTCCGGTCGTTTGCATTCTGGCAGCTGGCAGTTGCTTCTCTAGCAGCTGCTCTAACATGTCTGCAACATCAGAGTCAGGAAATGGATAAACTTTTTCCTATCTTTCTTTAAGAGTTGGGCGTTGCTTTTCCTCATCATCATGCTTTCCTTCAATTTTGTTTCTTTTCTTTTAGAGAAAGATTTCAGAGGAGTTGCATGAACAACCATTGACTCATTTGTGACCTTATTTGTAATTTTTTTAGTATCATCAATTTCATTCTTGTCACTCCTTATTTTAGGAACCAATAAATCTTTTGCTCCTCTGCGTGCTAGTTCCATATCATGAGCACGAGTTGCCAACTCTTCAAACGTGCGTGGTTTTATCCCCTGCAAAATATAGAGAAGTTTCCAATGCATGCCTTGGGTGCACATC
>JBBPDI010100831.1:0-10694 GCA_037974545.1 Cucumis variabilis | reverse complement strand
TGGAAGCTCGGAATTGATGAAAAAGGTCAAAGATGTAAAAGTCAAAATGTTGACTTTTGACTTTGAAAAATCAAACTCTAACCGACTTTATAATCAAATGTGATTTGAATTTTGGAAAAATGAATGTGGGTTCATACTCGGGAGGTTGAAATTAGTCAAGACAGATAAAATGGTAAAAAGTCAAAATATTGACTTTTGATTTTTTAAATGTCAAATGACCATTTTACCCTTGAAAGAACATTGCATGTAATTAACAAATGATTTCATGCATGTGAGACACCTACTTGGTGATATGCCAAGTGTAGAGAGTGAAAGCTCACTAGATGTAAATTTTGCATGTAGTTTGCTTATAAAAAGAATGGATTGGAAATGAAAAGAGGATTTTAGTTTTTGGTTAAAAATTGATTTTGTAATTTGGGATTGCATAATCAAACCAAATTTCCTTTTCTCTCCAAAAGTTCTCTCCATAAGTTCTCCTCCAAAATCCATCTCTCTCTATTTTCTCCACCATTTGAGTCCCACAACTTGGTTCTAAGTCCGGAGAATAGCGGGTCAACACGAGTGGTAGTCCCGATTTTGATTTCGTGAGGAGATCGTGAAGAGCACGTGAGAAGATTACAATAATAGAAAAGCATCAAAGGTGAGTTTTTTCTATTAACCTATTTTGTTTAATTTAAGGGTCGTGATGCATGTTAATCACTAGAGTGTTTAGTTGTAATTAGAGTAAAATCTGATCCTAATTTCACTGCGAATGTCTACCATTTCCATCAGTTATTTGGAGAAGAAGATGGAGATAAGAAAAAGAAAAAGGAAATCACGAGAGGAAAATGGAAAAAAAATGAAATAGAAAAAGAATTGAGAAAAAGGAAAAGGAAACCAATAAAAAGAATTGAGAAAAAAGGAAAAATGAAACCAATAAAAAGAATTGAGAAAAAAGGAAAAGGAAACCAATAAAAAGAATTGAGAAAAAGGAAAATGAAACTAATATAAATAATTGACAAAAACGAAAAAAAGAAACCAATACAAATAATTAAGAAACGGGAACGGGAGAAACTATTTTTTCTTTGTTTCCTAGGTGATCCTAATGAAATAGAAACCTAACTAGTTAACGGAGTTACATATAGTGGTTAGTACTTCGTGGTCTGGTCTTATGCAGACTCATTACACAGGTTACCCTCACTCGCATGTCATCCACACGAACGCGTTGAATCATTATATTTGTATCAAATAAAAAGTGAGTCGTATCCATAGTGGTATCCAACCTTATCCTTATACTATAAACCCTTTAAGCTAATCTCGAACATTAATCCATGTATGTCTCTACATACTGTTCAAGACGCATCAACGAACTTAGGATGTTAGTTTATTGGATTTGGGTTATTAAAACAAAACTAATTATATAATCAATAATATTTATTGAAATTATAATAATAACACTTTATGAATAATGGTCAATTGGATTATATTTTCAATCTACGAGTTTTAGGACATAAATTCCCACAATAGCTAAATCGCCTAGTAGCACTAGACAATCCTTCACCCATTTGTTAACGCAAGTTAGTTCATCCACGCTTCAACCATCTCAACCACCCTCATTAAATTATCGTACAAATTCTCTAGTTCTATATAAGTAGGTGTAGTTTATCTCTCATTTATTTGTACTATATATTTTATTCTTTTATACCGCCTGATTGATAAGCAAACTCTAGAACTAAACTTTGATATCGATACCCTATGTTCGACCCTAGATCACCTAGGAAAACCTATTGTTTTGGTTACACTTGGACAAGCAATAGGAAAACTTGCACAATGAGGACTTAGATGCATATGATAAAGAATATTGGGACCATTCTACATCCACTAATCATATCCACTCTCACAATAAAGAGATTCATGAAGAGCATTTTTCATGCCATGATCTTGAATCAATGACACATCATTAGGAATTAAACTTGAATGCACTTACCAACATAGGCAATAACACTATTTTTCATGTTGTTGAACCTTTGTTGTGTAGAATTAAGAACCATCACTAAGTCCGTGAAATTGACCAACTAGGTCAGGTTGTAGGCATGGTTGAGTGGGATTGACTCTTGCAAACCCATAATCTAAACATACAAACACACAAACTACAACCCAAGCAAAGAAATCAACAACAAACAAGTTTTTGGCTCCATTGCCAGGAAATTGATTTTTCAAACACCAGAGTAGAGTTTTACTTTAATTTTTGGGCAAACACTTGATTTTGGTGAATCACACATTCAATCGGAGATCGCGTGAAGAGGTTTAATGTACCGGTGTAATTTATGATTACTTGAACTAGCCCAAGATCAAGTGTATCTTTTGGCAAATGACCTCAACAAATGCATTTAAATGCAAATGAAATTGAGTACCTCAAGGTGCCTAAGATCTTATAACATTTAATCTGTTAAGTTTAGAACCCATATAAAGGCGTCAAAGGTAGTGTCCACGCATTTAGTTTAGTAAGATTTATATCTTAGCTAACTACGCAAAAAAGACCAAGAAGGATCATTTGAGCATTGAGATGAGTGATTGGGAGTAGAGGCTTGTTGCAATGAGCAATCAAGATGCAGAGAACCATGTAGCAAATGATCTATAAGGTTCAAGAGAAGAGTTGTGAATAAGAAGACAATGAGGAGCAACACAACAATGAGGCATGGTCTTTTCCTGTTAGAAAACCTGAACGTAAAGATGCGTCTATAACGTATAAGATTTCCTTATTTTATTTACCAGATTGCATCCATAATTTTTTTATTTTTTCTTGTAAATTTTATACTTGTGATTATTTCCATACTTGTAATTATCTTTAGTTTTAGTTTTAGCTTTTTATTCTTTTCAAGTTTGGGGAGCTCGAGTTATCTCACAAAACTATTAGGCTATTAAGTAAGAGTTTTGCATGATGAAGCCATCTCGCGAGAAGGGTTCACGTCAAAAACGCTTTAGACATTTTGATATTCTCATAAGATGTGATTGAGCTTAGGGTTTCATTTGAAATGTTTAGGATTTCGGGGAATCTGAAACGTTTCATTTCTTTTTAAAATTCAAAATTTAAAATGTAATGATTACATCACCCTTGAGAAACGAATCGTTCGTGTCAGGCCATCAAGTCACATTTATTGACGCGTGACGTTAACCATGGGGTAACCTAAACCCTAACCACGGTTAATCATGTCTATTTAAAACCCTTCAAAGCTCTCATTCGAGACTATTTAGCAAAACGATTTCTTCATCTAATCTCTAAGCTTTCAAAACCTTCCAAACCTTCTAATCATCCCATCTGGCGAGCAAGTAGTAAGTTGTTTCTTCCTCAAATTATATTGTACATTCATTTCTCTTTATTCTCTTAGCCACCATGTTTGGAAATTAGTTGTTACACCCTACCCCGAGGACCTGCTTACTTGGCCATTCACCTCTGAAACAACTTCAATTGACTCTTGGCATGAATACATGAAACTTTTGCCAACGGAAGTCTTTAAACTTTGAAATACTTTAAAACAGTAGTGTAGCCCATTTGAAATGCCCTTTATAAATACCAAGTAAAATGTACAAAACATGGAAATATAAACTTTTAATAAAACACCATAATACTTTTTAACAATTATATTCCTTTCATGATTGAAAATTAGATTGTTTGGCAACAGTATGTTGAGCATGCAAAGAGTCATAATCTGTACCTGAAAAGAGGGAAAACATTTTGAAAGAGTAAGTCAAAAGACTTAGTGAGCAACTATTTTATAAAACAAATTTTTGTAAACAGTTTAATATAGAACTAAAGTTGAAATACATTTATCAGTAATCAGTCATTTTATAATATGATACTTGAAACATTTTCATAGCTTTTGTAAGACAATGTTCCATAGCCACAGACAATATTAAACCTCTTCGTTCGAAGATGGATCATTCGATAGGAAACAATTTTCACTGTAATCCTTCTCCTTTAAGGCATAAATATATATCATACCTGATGGCCTATAAACTATAGGCTTGTCAACCATACCATTATTATGGAATTAACCACTTATTATACAATAGATCTCATGGAATATTCGGGCTAGGAGAAAACATTTGAAAACATTGAAATATTTTCTTTGATTTCATCAGTAAGTCATTCAAAAATAGTATAGCTTGAAACATTAGTTCAGTAAACATTTATCATAAATCATATCCTTGAATAATGACTTGGAAATCATGCTTTATAAATCATTTCACAAGCTATTGCTTGTGTAGCTTGAAAACCATGTTTAATAAATACTACTTTAAAATCAATGTGTTACTCATAGCACTTGAACAGATCCTTGGTCGTGAAATTCCTCTTAAGTCTTCATGATATGAAAAATCCATATTTAATCATTTGATCATGAAAATATCCAAAATGTCCCTTACAATTTTCAAAAATAACAAAATAGCCCAGAACAGCCAAAAACTGGCCCTTCGACGCTCAATGACATGGTGGATGGCATTGGACGCGCATGATAATGTGTGTAAATACTTGTTATTATAACCTCTTTTATTAGAATAATGAGTCAAAACGCATAACAAGAGGATTAAAGCGCGTAACTTATGTTGTAATACATAAGTATTTAGAAATACATCTTACATAAGCATTATGTTTGTTTTACACGATTGTTATGTTTAAACATAGAATGAGTAGAAAGGAAGAAACTAGTGTGAATCAAAAGAGACATCTCGCGCAAAGGCCACACAATGGAAATTCATTTGGCTGTTAATATTTCCAGGTGAGAAACCATGTCATCACACGAGGAAGGTTCACTAGAAGACAAGAATGGTAGTTGGAGTTGATCTGACTTCGTAAGGCTGCAATCAGTGTTGACAATCTCAGAAGAATAGAAGTTTCGTATTGAAAGCTGCCTTAAAAAGACTTCATCCTCACCAAGTAAAGGAGGTTTGAATGGACTATAAAAGAGAGTCTATATGAACCGCAAGTGTAAATAGTATTTTACTTCTTCTTCTCTGGTCATGTTGTAAGTGCACGCTTAGAGTCTGAGTGATGGAGAATCCAATCCCCATTCCCCCTAACTTGTAATAGTTGTCGTTCTCTTTTTGCTTTCCACTCTTGTATTTCTCTATAATATATGTGTTCATATTGTACAACGGCCTAAGGCCTAAATTATTTGATATATTGCATCATTATACTCTTTTAATCCATCATGTCTTCACTCTCCTTCAGTTAATATGTTATTTGTAATTTAAACTTGTGATAGTTCTTGGTAAGAAGTTTTGCATACAAGTCTTATTGTGTTAGTCGAGCTACTCTCATTGCTTGGCTAGGGTAAGTCGCCAACTACCTAAGAGGGAAAGTAGCAAGGACGTAACTAACGCGCATAAGGAAGAATTCCTTTTCCTTCGTGAGATCATTTCTAGCATTTGTATTTTGAAAAGAGAACAAGTGTGGAGAGTGGGCACCGAGAGGTTTCCCTATACGGTTTATAAGTGATATCATCTAGATATTTCTCGTCTAATCATACTTAGTCATATGGATCTCGAAAAGCGACCATGTGTTGTGTATAATGACTTCGAGAGAAGCAAACCTTAATCAGAAGTATGGTTTAGTAAGTTATATGCATCAAGGTTATTGCACTACTTAATCACATGATAATGGATAAACATTTCTTCCTTCATTTCTCTAATACAAGTTAGTTCGCATTACCATTCTGCTATCTTATTCCCTCTTTATAGACACTTGAGGCTTAGTTAAATAGTTAAGTTTAGTCTAACATTTCTTACATTTGTTATTCTTTAATTCTTTTATACTGCCTAGATGGTAAGTAATTCCTAAAACTAATGTCTTGAATCAAGTCCCTGTGTTTGACCCTAGATCATCCAGAAAAACCTATTGTTTCGTTTGCACCAAGCTGTAGAAAAACTTGTACTCAACAAGGACTTAGTAATTACGCGATAAAGAGGTACATAGTGACTACTCCGTGATAACGTGTATAAATACTCGTTATTATAGCTCCTTTTATTAGAATAATGAGGTTAAAACACCCAAGAAGATTATCAAAACGCAAAACTTATATTGTAAATTTATAGGTATTTAGAAATACATTTCATAGAAGCACTATGCTTATTTTACGCGATTACAATGTCTAAACGCAGGATAAGTAGGAAGGAAGAAGCCAGTAAATTGTATGAGACATCTCGCAAAAAGGCCACACAATGGGAACTCGCCTAGCAAATAACATTTCCAAGCAAGGAACCACATCATCACACAAGGAGGCCTCACTAGAAGACAAGAATGGTAGTTGGAGTTGATGTGACTTCACAAGGCTGTAATCAGCGATGACAATTTCAGAAGAAAAGAAGTTTCTTGTCAAAAAATGCCTATAAAAAGATTTCATCCCCATAAAGAGGAATGGACCCAAAAGAGGCCTATATAAGGCCAGTGAAAGCCTGTAGGGGATAAAGACTTGAGAAGGTCAATCCTTAGAAGGAGAGAGTGACGGAAGGGGATAGCCTTTCCGCCGTCTGTAAAGTTTTCCTTCTTCTTCTTCGATTAGTTGCAAAAGCGGAAGCTCAACATCTGAGTAGAAAAGAATCCATACTTTTGTTCCCCCCTAACTTGTAGTATTTTTTCACTCTTCTTTCTCTCTATTTTTGTACTTCTTTGTAATATATGTTGTTCATATTGTACAATGACCAAAGGCGTACATTCTTTATATATATATATTACATATTTATATCTTTTCAATTCATCATTTCTTGACTTCTCACTTGTCAATGTGTTATTAGTAGTTTGATTTGTGATAAGTTCTTGATAAGGAGTCTAGCTTATAAGTCTTATCGCATTACTTGAGCTATATGTATCACATGACTAGTGTTAATTGCCAACTATCTGAGAGGGCAAGTAACAAGAATAAGGATAATGCACTAAGGAGTTAGGCAACAAACGTGTTGAGGAGACAACTTTCAACATTTGTATCTTGAAAGGCGAACAAGTGCAGACATTAGGTTCTAAGAGGTTTCTGTTCTTAAACGAGAAGTTCTATATGTTTTATAAGTGAAGTTTCCTAGATATGTCTCGCCTAATCAAGCACAGTCATTTGCTTTCCAAAAGGTGAGAAAGTGTGGTGTCTAAACACTTTGAGAGAAGGTCGCCTTAATCCTGGGTTGATTATGCAAGTTATATCGCATTGAGACTCTTGCATTGCCTAATTGCCTACTAATGCGTAGACCTTCCTTCACATTTTTCTTGCATATAAGTTAGTTCATAATTCCATCTTCCATCCATTCACTTCCCTTTACAAATTTTCTCGGCTTGCACAAGTAGTTTTATTATTCCTGGTTCTAATTCTTTTATACTTTATTTAATTAATTCTTTTATACTTCTCAGATGCTAAATAACACTTAGAATTAATGTCTTGAATCAATTCATTGTATTCGACCCTGAATCATCCAAGTAAACCTACTGTTTTGCTTGCACTTGGACAATCAGTAGAAAAACTTGTACTTAATAAGGACTCAATGATTATGCGTTGAAGAGGTACATAGTGAGTAATTCGCATACATGACCAATGACTGATCGCATAAATTACAATAACAAACCACTCATCCAACACAATGGAGTTCACACCCACCAACAGTCACTTCACATGCGTGATCACGACTAATGACTTATCGCATATAATTAATTGTGTAATTAACCATCCCTAAGTCCAAACCAAACTCAACACAATAGAGTTTCAACTCTAGCACACGCATAGATTGAGGGCCTCCCATGCTAACCTTGCTAAGGTAGGCCGCACGCCGCTTGTTAACGTCACAGTGAGCGGTGACGTGTGCGTCCTGGCCGCAAACCCAGTGTTCCCATCGCGTGCCTTGCGCGCATTGTGCTGCGTGCACAACCTGTAAGCTAACCTCTTAATGCAAAGTCATGCGCACAACCTGAGAACATCTCTTGTCACTCAGTTATGTCATGGCCTTGCCTTGTGCAATAAACAAACCCAAAATAACCTCTATGGATAAAATTACCCATATCTCACCTAGACATATATGACATTTGGCCACTGCCCAGAACCTCATTTTTTGTGTAGAAAACATGACCCATCTTTGAAAAATCATAACTTAAAATTCATAACTTTTTTAACAAAACTTTCTTCTACAAATTTACTTTAAAATGTCTTAGCTTTCTTACCTCAAAAGCACAGAATCAAACTCCAAATGATGTGCTATGTTGCCCTCTAAAAATGAACCTTGCTTAACCAAAATGTCAATATTTCGCATCCAATTTGCACAACATCCCTCCTCAATAAACTAGACACAAATTCTGATCTCTTGGAAGTAATTTGAAGTAATTAGCACAAGTGAATTATGATAAACCCTTGGCTGAAGTTGTCGATTTATAGAGATTCTTGCATGAAACTTAATTGATACCTTCTGCTCACACTTTCCACCTCATGCTTTCATGATTTAGTCTTGGAACCTTCTAATCGGTCCCTTTACACATCATGTTTGCATGAATTAGTCTTGACACCACCTCCTTAGCCACTTTACACCTCATGCTAACCTTTTCACACTTTAACAACTTATCCAATGTGCAAGCAAAACACCTAGGAGTCCAAACGTCCAATTAACCTCTGTGGCTCCAAGCCTTTCATGTCATCTTACCTAACCATCTCGCCTACTAACCTCTTAGTCCATCATTTCGCAATCAAACCTTCCTTACATAGCCTTGCCACCCAACTTATGCTTGTTAACCTCATAGTGTCTTTTTGCTTAACAGATGACAACCTCTGTCACATTTCTCACAAAACCTAAATGCCCAACTAACCTCTTGATCAACCATTTCGCCTAGCAACCATGCATCCTTAAACGCCTAGTAAGTCTACATTGTCAAGCCATCCATAACGTCTAGACATGTTCCTTGGAGGTTACTTCCATACTTTGGCTACCTCTACTACCTACACCAAAACGCCTAGCTTTGGAGGTTTTTAACTTTCTTTTGTCGTCCAAATAGTGTATTTAGAGGTTATTTGGTGACCTTTTGACCATCCACCTAACCTCTAAATGCCTAGCATGACATTTAGCCAATTTTGTCCAACTTTTCTCTTTCTCTTAAACCTAAACCTTAATTCTTAATCTTTCCAATGATTTTTACCTTCTTATCCTATAAATTCCATTTTGTCTTATCCTTGCCAAAATTTAATAAGTTTCAAGTATCTAAGAATTTTGGGGTTTCACATCAATCCCTTACCGAAGCCCTCAAAAGATATCAAGCCACGATCGACAAGGCAAGTCCATCCAATGAAGTAGTTGAGCAAGTGAGAGAGACCATCTAAACTTGATTATGTTGAGTGTGTTATCCCAGATCAATGTGGTCCTTCACTTGATGCTAATGAGCAATCAACTAGACTAAATGATGTATATTGCGACCCTATGGGTGCGCGTGGTCCTGCTGGTACTTAAGTGGTCTCGCATTTTGTATCTTTAAGTCGTAGCAGAATTGATTGCCTGGTACATCTTCATCTTGGACTGACATTGACATTGATTAATTATTTTTTAGTAAGGTGGACTTGAAAATGAAATTGTCTATTATGTCCATCATCAACAATTTTGAATAGGGTTAAGAAGTCAAGCAAGTTCTTGTTCACTATTAAATGTATTGGGGATTATTGTAAATGGAACTTATGTGCAACGAAACTAAAATGGTATGATATGTTCAAAAGTATACGAGTTCACACACATGTTTTATTGGAATTCTTAATCATGAGCATAGACAAATAACAAATAGAAGCTGATGAAAATCAAGTTTGTAGATATAGGACGTGATTATAAACCTAAGCACATTGTTGAAGATATGAAGAGAGATTATGGCATCAACATAAGCTACAACAAAGTGTGGCATGTGAGGGAAACCACTTATGGTGTCACTAGGGTTACTCTAGAAGAATCGTTTGTCATACTACATGCTTACGAGAAAGCGTCATTGAAAATGGAGAATCTAGGTACAATCTTTAAGATTGAACTTTCAGATGATGTGCATTTCAAGTATGTGTTTATTGCATTAGGGATTTGTATTAGAGGTTTTAGTAGTCGTTGGTCTGTGATAATAGTTGATAGGTATCACTTGAAAGGTATGCATAAAGGCAAAGTGTTGGTCGTCGCTTCTATGGACGATAACAACCAACCGTACCCAATAGCATTGTGCCATAGTTGATGAGAAAACAAACCAAGCATGGACATGGTTCTTCTTGAATTTGAAATGTGCTACTAGAGAACTCCCTAACGTAGTATTCGTTTCTAATAAGAAGGTGTCTGTTGGCAATGGTACTCATGTCATTTTTTCCATTGCATTTCATGGAATTTGCACTTGACACATAAAGTCCTCGAGATAACTTTAAGGACAATATCGTTGTTGGGATGTGCTTGTTGCTTTATATGAAAATGCATCTGCTCGTAGATACGTCATATTAAAGCTCTGATTGAGCGACTAATAGACGATTAAATAGGGTTATATGATAAAAGGTGCAATCCTATTCATGCATTGCAAAACTTCCTATGATATACATGTAGTGCAAGTTTTTGTCACAACCCGGCTCGGGCACCTACTTGCTTGGCCCAAGACGTGGCATGAAGACTGCCGAAGTCATTCGCCTTCGAAACAACTTCAACTAACACATGACATGAACACTTGTAAAACTTTTAAACAGTGGAAG
>JBBPDI010100814.1:0-10695 GCA_037974545.1 Cucumis variabilis | reverse complement strand
GCATGCTCATCATTTATACTAGTAACAAAGTCAATGAAGATTGAAATATCATCATCACTAGGGTCATTCTTAGCAACCTCAATTTCAACATGTTCTAAAGTTGCTTGATCAACAATCTCATTGAATTTATCATGCTTTTCAAGTGTCTCTAATCATTCTAAAGTATCAAATGCACTTAATGAAACATGATCATAAGAGGGCTTTACATCATCATCATTGAAAATTCTTCCACTCTCTAAAGTATTATCATTCATGCATGGTCGGGTTGGATGGGAAGTTTATCATCATTCCCTTCTATTTCAAGAATGTGTGTTACTAATTGATCGAGTTTATTTTCTATCTCAGAGATGGATGCTTTCGTGGTTTCTATATCATTATTCATGGCAGTAGTTGAACTAATGGTTTGTTCACTCATCTTAGCTAAGTCATTTCTCATGCTTCCAGTTGAACTAACATTATATTCACTCAATTTAGCTAAATTATTCTCAAAATTAATTATAAAATTATTTGAGCTATAAGCTAACCCTGAGATTAATTTTTCAAAGTACGTACCTTATGATGATGATGAGGGAGAAGAAGTGAATCCAGAGTTGTAGGCGTTGTAACCTCCCATGGCACTTATCTCTTTAGACATTAGGAATTGTTCATTTTGGTGACCTTGGAAGCCACATATTCCACAAGAAACATCTTATAGAACCTCCTTCTGCACAAAAGAAGTAAGAAGTTTAGTTAGAAAATATACTTGAAATTTTAGGAAATTATCTCCCATTCTAATGTTCAAATGGTTTTCTAAGAGTATGCTTAAAAGGTTCTCTAATAATGGTACAAATGTGTAAATGTGAGATTCTAAAGATGAACTAACTAGCATTTTCTTTTCTTTCCTTATTCTAGATGAATTAAAGAAAGCAAAGAAAAAGAAAATAGCATGCAACCTTTTTTTTTTTCTTATTCTATATTTAACAAAGAAAGACTAAAAAATGTAGTATGCTTTTCTAAAGATTACTAAAAAAAATATGTAAGCAAAGATTCAAGAAATATGCTATGTCGTGCCACTCCCAAGCAACGACACCAATTTTTACAAAGCGGATTCGTATACATAAAGAAAGAATTGTGCAATGTAGGTAAGATCGTGATAAGTGTGTTAAAAAATTAAAGTGGTTGTGAAGGATGATTAACTAGACCGCTTTGACAAAAAAATTATTTGTAGATTACCCTTTGCTCTTACCGTAGGATGGTGTAAGTATGGGTGTCAAACCCAAAAGAGTGTAGGATAGATGCTTTCTTGAATGTAAGCTTGAAATGAATGAGATTAGTAAAAAAAGGAAAATAAAAGCATAGAAAATAATTTGGGGCAAATCATTCTTAATGAGAATATAACCAAGTATGAAAAAGGAAAATTTGATTTGCAATACAATTCACAAAAAGAGAAATTAATGATTAAATTCCAAGAAGAGAAGTGGGGAATGGGCTTAGGTATTGATCTAATCTTATCATTGAATCAAATATGGTAAAGGTAGTTGAAGCATGCTTAATTACGAAGGGATTTTTTATTCAAGATTTTTTACAAGATCAAATTACAAAAGAATAATGGTTCCAACAAAAATTACATCAAAATTAAAGATGAATCAAACCGTAATTAAAATAAAAAAATCAAAGAAAGGAAATTCTCAAAGAATAGATTCACCTAAACTCACTTTACCTCAAGACTTTTAGCCCTCCATTATAAAGATTGCAAGAATTTTAATTGAAGATGAAAAAATGGGAGAATGAGGATAAAGATTATGGAAATTTGAAGAAATTTAAGAGAATTGAAGATAATTTTAGAGAGAATAGTGAATTGATTGTGTAATTAAGGATGATTATGTTGGAATTTATGTCCTAAAACTCGTACTTTGTATTCAAAATTCTATTAAATAAAATCATCTTATTGATACTATAATCTGAAAGCCAATAAACTAAATGTCCGAGGCTATTATGTAGACTTGAACTTTATGTACAGATATAAATGTGGATCAAATTTGAGTATATAGCCTGAATAGGCTATAGTATACGAATACGGTTGGGTGCCTTATTCTGGGGACACTATGAATGCGTCCCGCTTTGTAGTTAGTACAAACGATGTGATCCTAAATTGTTTATGTAGAGACATGGAAGTAGGGGTATCCTATGTAAAGAGTTTACACAAGACTGGAACCATATAAATAGTCGCTTTTTTAGATTATAACACCGTTGACTTTAAAACCGACTATTTCATTTATAGATATCCATATAACTCAATCTTAATCCTGAGCTAACTATGAACTTTTGTTCACACTGGATTATCCTTTGATCTGCATAGGTGAGGACAGCTCAATGGCGCTGGCCCAATAAGCCTCCCATTTCAGGAGTAACACCGGATAGATAGCTAAGGACATAGGATGCAAGACGGAATTCACTCCTACCCGTTTTAGGGCTAGTAGATAGGTTATTCTCTTAAGCACTGAATCCAAGTCTTGAACAAGGGGCCTCACCCTCTCATTGGCCTGAGAAAGATTAAGTTTATAAGTTGGACCTTAAACTAATTATTCAATAGTGGATTAGTGAGACTTAAGGAGCAAGATGTAGTCTCAGGGGTAAAACGGTATTCTGACGTAGCCGAGGTTATGAACTTACTGATCATGGTTTTATCAAATGGACATAAATATATCTATAGTGAGGGGAGTGCAACTACGGGACTTTAGTGAAATGTGTGGATTAACTCGATCTAAAAGAGTTTAGCCAGTTAATCTTGAATCATTCGAGTCCATGATCTATAGGTCCATTAGTTTCTCCTACTAGCTAATATGGAATAAACATAGAACAGTGTGTTGGACTAAGTCGAATTGTTCGAATTGGGAGAAGAGAGAGAAACTGACAAGCATATATGATATAGCCATCGGTTTTCAGATTAGTAATAGAGCTTTATGTTTAAATAAGATTGAAATACTATAAATATGATTATGGATTCATACTAGGAAGCTCGGAATTGATGAAAATGGTCAAAGTTGTAAAAAGTCAAAATGTTGACTTTTGACTTTGAAAAGTTCAACTTTGACCGGCCTTATATTCAAATATGATTTGAATTTTGAAAAATGAATGTGGATTCATGCTCGGAAGGTCAGAATTAGTCAAGAAGGATAAAATGATAAAAAGTCAAAATATTGACTTTTGACTTGGAAAAGTCAAAGTTTGACTTTTGACTTGAAAGGTAAAATGACCATTTTACCCTTGGACTAAGTTAGTGGGAAAATCCAACATTTTGTTGGATAATCCCACTAACAGTTAGTGGGATATGTGGCTATATGAGATGTAGACACCTAGCTCACTAAGTTCCACTAATTGATTAGTGGAATAATAGATGTTGACATTTGGAAATTTAATTACATGCATTTTTGCATGTAATTAAGTTATAAATAGGGGTGTTTTCAAATGGTTTTACATTTTTGCAATTTTCTAGTAATTTTAAAAATTACTAAATTTTAGCACCCTAAAATCTCAACAAAATATTTAGACCTTCCAATTTCCTTTTCTCCTTGTTTTTCCAATACCAAATTGGGTCCCACAACCCGGTTTTCTATCTCGAGAATAGTAGGTAAATTCTAGTGCTTGTCCCGGTTTGTGTACGTGAATAGATTTCAAAGATTTTGAAAGGCATCAAAGGTAATAATTCCTAAATCCCTAATTTATTTGTTTAGGGTGCATGTTAACAAGAGGCATTTATAGTAATTTTCGTTCCTAATTTTCGTTGCGCATGTTTTCCATTTCCATCAGATTAGGGGTATTTGTAGAAAATAATTGAGATAACTACCTCTTAGGCTCGAGCCCCTAAACTGCGTGTGTTTGACAAAATTTTGGAAAATTTTTGTAAATTTGGGTTTATTATGATTTTGTCATTGGAAAATTGAACAAAAAAATTAAATCCACATAGCTGTGATTCGAACACAGGTGGGAGAGGACACATGTAGACGAGGAGGCGAAATGTGTCGCACGCGGAGAGGGGAACATAAATGAAGAAGGCAGGCGAGATGTAGAGTTTGAAAAAATCGAATTTATTTTGCTTCAACTGGGGTTCAAACTCATAGTTGAGAGGACACACACGTGACTCATTATTCATGAAAATGCCATCGGGTTAATGTTGAAAAAATAATTCGCATGCTAGGAGTAGGACTTTTGAACTAGTGACTTGAAGGTGGTTCATGTGTGTGAAGGAGGAGCTTCCATGTGTCATAACTTTTCTATTATTTACCAATTTGTCCCTTATGTTTAATTTGTCGTTCTCCTTCATTTGAACTCATGCTTTGGAAACACTTTATAAATCAATAGACTTAAATATTTATACATCAGAGAATGCTTAAAACATTTGATAATAAATCATGTTTAGAAATTAATTTTAAACTCATTTTGTCACTCACAAATAGTAGTTTAAACCCTCAATCTATAAATCTTCCCGATCTCCTCTTGACATGAAATAATGGAAAATTATTTCATTTAATTCCCTTTAATCATAAAAACCTCAAAACTTTGCTTAAAATTTCTCAAAATACCAAAAACAGCCCAAAAGCACCGATTTGGCATGGTTTGCATGAATGGGTAGGCGACAGGGTCTTGGCTGCATGCTAACCTCACAAGAAGTATTTTGTGCACGTTGGGCATGCTCGCGTGCTAACCTCACTCAAAGGCATGTCGTGCAACTCATCTAGTTGCAGGTCTGGCATACCATGCAGCGTTCCTCAGTGTTTCCTTGGCCACATGCCTGTTGCATGCAGGTCGTGCATCCAACATCAGCCTTAACGTAATGCTAACTTCTTTTAACCCAAAATGCGCACCCATCTTGCCAAACAAACCTTGATATTCGACCAACAGCCTCTACTGTCTAGAAACTCATTTTTGGCCAGAACCTTAACTATACTTTATAAGCTAATATCTTAAAATGCAAAACTCAAATACAAATATTTACTTATACAACATTGCTGAAAATTGTCTTATCATACTGACCTTAAAATATCAGCCAAAAATTTCACGAATTGAATTTTGTAGCCTTCTTGGAATGAACACTGCTAAGAATTCTTTCGAGAATGTCCTTTCTCTCTTTTTTTCAACTTAAACTCAACCTTCCCTTTATCAAATTAAACCAGCAGCCCTAATATCAAAAATAGACTCAATTTATAAAATTTGAAGTCTAATTTTAGCTAAAACGCACATATGGTTGGGGAGAATTGTTCATTAGAAGTGACCTATTTATATTGAAGTCTACATGAATCTTTATTGACACCTCCTACAAGCGAAATTGAACCTACGCATGCACATGACACCTGAAATTGACAAGATCGGAATTGATATGCAAAAAGTAAAGAATTATGCAAAATATATAGACAAGGTCATTATTAACGCATTTATGTTCGAAAATTAAAGTGGTTGCAAAGGATACTAACCTAAATCGCCTTAACAAAATATTATTTATAGTGTACCCTTGACATTTACCGTCGATAGGTGCAAGTACGGGTGTCAAACCCAAGAGAGTGTAGGATAGATGTATTCTTGAATTTAATGCTTGAAAATAATGAGATTTGTAACAAAAAGAAAAGAAAAGCATTGAAAACCATTTTTGGGGACTTATAAGGTAGAATGAGAAGGAGAATTTAATTTGCAATACACCTCACAAAAAGAGATATTAAAGATTGAATTCCAAGAAGAGAAGTGAGGAATGGGCTTAGACATTGATCTAATCTTGTCATTGAATCGAAGAAAGTAAAGGGAGTTGAATCATACTTAATTAAGAGGGGATTTTTTATTCAAGATTTCTCACAAGATCAAATTGCTTGATCTTGGAGGAATTTTGAATCAAACTTTAAGAAAAGAAATGAATTTCATGGGGGATTATTTTAATTCTTGCAATCTTAACTAAACCCTTAATTGTTCTTCAAAGAAGATTACAAGATCATTCATAATATTGCAACCAAGGAATTAAATGGGAATTAATTTGTGTCCTAAAAAAGTATGCATTTAATTTCCAAGAATTTACTCAAGAACAATTAAAATTCATAAGGCATCGAACAATTTCAAGAATGGAAGAGATATAATCAAGAATCAAGAGAATTTTTGTGTAGAAACAAGAAATTCAATTAATCTTGCACTAATTGATTTGCTTACAAAGATTGAATCAAAAAATCAAAGATCAAGAATCAAAATTACAAGAATTAATGAAATTGAATTAAAGATCTAATTCTTGAACAAATGATGGATGATTTCAAGAAAAATTACATCAAGATTAGAGAAGAATCAAACCCTAATTACAATAAAAAATCAAAGTGATGAAATTCTCAAAAATTAGAATTACCCAAGTCTAAATTACCTCGAGAAATTAGCCTTGCATCTTCAATAATTCTAGAAAATTTGTTGAAGATACAAAAATTACAGAATGAGGGTAAAGAATTTAGAAATTAGGAGAAATTAGGAGTAATTTTGGAGGGAATGGTGAAATTGAATTAAATTCTATGTGAAATTAGGAGTTATTATGGATATTTATAGAAACAAATTGGGGAATTATAGCAAACGGATCCAAAATTACACTTTCAAGTCCATTCCCACTTAAAAATATGGAAAATTGGCATTTATTTGAATTTTTGCATTTTATTTACGAAAATGCCATTAAAAAGTTGAAAAAATGAAAATACATTGGCTGGGATTGAAACTCAGGTGGCTGAGGGGCACGCGCGAGGAGATTGCACCACGTGGCATGCAGAGAGAGGCTGAAATGGGAAGACACAGATTGAAGATTCAAATAAAATTGATTAATTTATGCATGAGAAGAGATTCAAACTCGTGATCTGGGGGACGCACGCGCGGATAAGGCAAAACGATGTCGTTTTTACCTTAAGAAATCTGGAATTAAAATGCGTTTGGTGAGGTTCAAACTCGTGACTTCAAGGCTAAGCGTGCGCGAGTAAGAGGCTGACACGTGTCAATCTTCTTCAATATTTACCAAAATGCCCATTATGTTTAATTTACCTGTTCTTCTTCCTTTAAACTCTAAATTAGGTGATTTTTATGTTGTTGGGTTTGTATTGAAGTTTGCTTTCATATTCTATATAAAAATACAAAAATAGTGAACATATGCATGATAAAGATTTAGAATAGGCTATCTTTAAATAGATCAATGTTTGCCCCAACAAAAATCCACTTAACTGACTCCACCTCTTTCTCATCTCGCGTAACCAAAATGTGAAAGTGTCAAAGACATGTCAAAATGCCAAGCTAAATGCCTAGCTAACGTCTATGGTCTTCATCGCATAGACTTGGCTACCTAACTAACCTATCATCGCATAACCTTCTTTTTGTTGTCTTCTCGCCCAACAACAAGCCCCAATTGCATAGCTAACCTTCAAACAAGCCTTGTAACCAAGCCTAAATTCTTAACTAACCTCTAAAGGAGCTTCTCGGCAAGCTTAAACTCCTGAAAACCTCTAAAACCATGCCTTTTCACCTAGCAAAGCCAATTTTTAACATATTTAGAGGTTATCTTAACCCTCTCGGCCACACACCACAACATTAATTTTGCTGCCTAGCAAGCTTTCTTCTCTCCTAAATAACCTTTTGAGAGGTTATTTCTTCTTCATTTGGCCGCATACCATGGCTAAACGCCTAGGCCATGGAGTTAGCTAAATTTTCTCTTTTCTACTTAATTTTTCTTTCTCTTTTAAACTATTACTTCTTAACTTTCCTTTTCTCCTCTTACCATGACACACTTACATGAAACTTCTCCAGCCTACTTTTCCCTCTTATGTTCATCTAAGATTATCCTCTCAAACTTTTTGAAAAATCCAAGTTTTATAGGGTTCGGGGTTTACAAGGTCAGGTTGTAGGCATGGTTGAATGAGATTAACTTGTACAAACCCACAAACGAAACATACAAATAAATAAACTACAACCAAGCGAAATAGACTAGGTTACGTGGGATCGACTCTCAATAAGCTTTGATCTCACCATCACTACGCAACATACTCCAACCTAAGTCCCATAAGACAAATAAGCAACTAAAAATCGTGTTATTCAATGTGTTTATGTGTGTTGATCATTTTTCCAAATATACATGGATCAAGTTTATCACAGAGAACTTTGAAAGTATGTCATGATTTATGTCTTCACCTTCATAAAGAGAAAGACAAAGAAATATTTTGAATTTGCAGTGAACTTAAGAGGGAGTTTGAAAATGTTTCGTTCAATGAATTCTATCTCAATGAAGGGATACTTCATGAATTTTTTGCTTCTCTAATGCCCCAACAAAATGAGGTTTAGCATAAAAATAGAACCATATAGGAAATGACTCGAGTGCATGCTAAGTCTTTCCCTTTATATTTTTAGACAAAAGCATTGAATATTACTGCTTGTCATTTATAATCACATCTCTCTTCATTCAGGTACTTTACTAGCAAACTACCAACTCTGGATAGAACAAAAGCCAAATGTAAAGTACTTTCATATCTTTAACACTACATGTTATATTCTAAGGGCATAGAGTTTCATCGTAAGTGGAACTCTAAGTTAGATGAAGGAAATTTTCTTAGGTATTTTACTAAAAGAAAAGCTTTAAGGTTATTCAATAAGAGAACTAAGACAGTCATAGAGTCTATCAATGTTGTGATAAGTAAGTATGCAAAAAATTGTTGAAGCATACAGATGATGATGATGACCAAGCTCCTCTCTCTGAAATTTTCTCTCCTAATGGTGAATGAAGCTGAGATGATGCTACCCCAGTCAATAGCAAACAGTTTAACACAATAATACCCTAATATGTCATGAGCTAATTAGTGAATCTGTAGTGGATCTTATAGATAATGACTCTCGAAATGACTTAAGGGACAATAATCAGACAGGTTTAACGATAATCAAAGCAAATGTTCCATCTGCTCATGTTATCCAGAATTATCCCTCTAGAAGCATTATAGGAGAAATAGAGAGTGGAATCATGACTCGCAAAAAGAAATGTCATGACTATGCTAAAATGATTGCTAATGTCTGTTACACCTCTTCTATTGAACCAACTAATGTTAAGGAACATCTCGATGATGATTAGTGGATATCAGCTATGCAAGAGAAGTTGGTTCAATTTGAAAGGAATCAGGTTTGAGAATTTGTTCCCAAACCTTCAGCAACTAATATAATCGGCACCAAATAAATAATTAAAAATAAAATCTCTGAGGAGGGAATTGGGACTAGGAATAAGGCTCATCTTGTGACACAAGGATATTCTAAGATTGAAGGAGTAGACTTTGGTCAAACATTTTCTCTCATAGCTTGTCTTGAAGCTATTTGGTTGCTACTCGATTTAGCCTGTATTCGCAAAATCAAGCTTTACTAGATGGATGTTAAAAGTTCCTTTTTTAATGGATTTCTCAATGAAGAAGTTTATGTTACATAACTAAAGGGTTTTGATGTTGACATAAATCCAAATCATGTGTACAATTTGGAGAAAGATTTATATGTGCTTAAGCAAGTGTTCCAACCCTTGTATGATAGGTTAGCTGAGTTTTCCTTTAAAAAAGATATTGTTAAGGGTTGATAAGATGATGTTTGTTAAATGCGTTGGTCAAGATTTTATGATTGCTCAACTGTATCTGGATGATATTATATTCGATGGATCTTCTGAAGCCTTAGTGAATGGATTTGTAGATCAAATGCAGTTCGAATTTGAAATGAGCCTGGATGGCGATCTAGCATTGTTTTTGGGTTTTTCAGGTTTGACAATGTAACAATGGATTTTTTTTTGTCTCAAGAGATAAAAGCTAGAAATATGGTCATGAAATTTTTCTTGGACAAGTATAAGTTTAAGTGCACCCTAGCGGCTTCTCATGCTAAGATCTCCAAAGATGTCTCAAGGGAGAAAGTAGATGAGAGTGGGAACAAAAGCAAAATTGGAAGCCTACTGCACATAACTGCCAGTCGTTCAGACATCGCCATTGTTAGTGTTTTTGCACAATATCAGTCTGATCCTTGAGTCTCTCACCTTCATTGTGCTAAAAGAGTTTTAAAATATATTCTTCACACATTGGACTATGGTCTATGGTATTCATCTTATACAAATTCCATGCTAGTTGGTTATTGTGATGCCAATTAGCAGGATGCTTTGAGGACCAGAAGACCACATCTGATGGATACTTTTTCTGGGCAATAATTTAATTGCTTGGTTTAACAAGAAATAAACCGCGTATCCCTCTCTACGGCTGAAGCAAAATATATTACAGCAGGCAATAACTATATTCAACTTCTTTAGATGAAATACATGCTTTTTAAATATGGTATTTCTCAAAATTCCATGTTACTCTACTGTGATCACATAAGTTTAATCAATATCTCTAAAAATCATGTTCAGTAAAGTTGAATCAAGCACACCCATATCCCTTTATTTAGGAACTGGTTATGAAGGAGGTTATTATCTTTAAGCATGTTTGAAGTCCAGTACAACTTTTAGAAACACTTACTAAGCTCTTGGATGCCACTATCTTTGAAGCATTATGGGTGTCTACTGCACCCGAATGTAAAATTCAATTTGTGTAACTTTAATCCACTCCAAAGAGGTTAGCGAACAGTGTCCATTGCAACGAACTCAAACTCAATCAACCCAATCTCCAATTGCACTTTTGGATGGTCAAAGCCCTAATTATTTAAAGCTATCAATTT
>JBBPDI010100809.1:0-10695 GCA_037974545.1 Cucumis variabilis | reverse complement strand
AATTTAATTAATTATTAACTAATTGATTAATTATTAATTAATTAGTAGATTTGATAAAAAGAATCTCATAATTCTCTTTTACTCCTTTTCCTATTCTAAGAAGGAAAGATAGTTATAAATATGTAGAAAAAACAATTTTCTTTAACGAATTTATTAAGAAAAAAAAGTCAAGGCTTTTTTCTCTCTTCAAAAATAAAAGAAAAGAATTTCTCTAAAAATCTCTATACCTTTTCCCATTCCGATTGGTTCTCACAAACCAATCTCATCCTAGAGGATAGGAAGTTCTCCGATGGGTGGTGTCCCAATTCGGTAGTTTGCAGATTCAGAGATATCAACAAAATTTGTGGCCCATATTTGATTAGCCTCTCTCTTTGATTGCCATTGGTTTATTATCCTCTAATCGAACACTTATAGTTTTTCTTAGTGAGTATGAAAGTTAAAAATTATTGTGTTTAGTGATATTTATTTGCTTGTCTTGATGGATTAGTCCACATGATGAGGACTCCATAAGTTTTGTTAATAGCCATCCAAAAAGGTCCAAGCTATGTTCCTCAAGCTCCATATGGATTTGATATGATGGTGAATATGATTCTTTAGATTCTTACATAATGACAAATTAAAGGTGGCATTGGATTTGTTCAAAAAATCCTTCATCAATGTTGTTTTTTTCCTTGACCAGGGACCTTAAACATTCCATTAAATGATAATCATTGAGTTCCATACTTTCTGTTTTTGATGTACTTGTAAATTATTTCAAACTTGATTGGAAATCTTATAATTAAATCTATGGTTGTTGTTCTCTTCTGTTGTGTGTCATTTTCAGTGTGCCTTAATTAGCTTTAAAAAGAATATTCTTTAAGGTAATGTTCTTTACTTATACTTTAAAATGAGATATTTTTTTCTTACTAGGTTTAGAAGAATCCATTTGAGCATTGAAGCCAACATGAAGCAATGGATTGATATAGAACTTTTTGTATGGTTGCTAGAAAAATCTTGGTTCCAATGTACTGATTTTAGGTTTGTTGGTACCTAAAGATGTTAATGTTTATTCTTTTTGTATGTAAACTACCTTTTAACAAAAAATGGTTATTAGTCAATGGGTGTACGAATATTACAAAGTGTATTATCGCGTATATATAATAAAGAGTCGACTCTTTGTTTCCATTTGGATATGATGTATTAGAACATTATTGTCATTGAAATGGTTAGTGTAATAGCAGAGCGACAAGAAGAACATAAAAAAAAATAAAGTAATTGAGGAATATACGACAGGAAAATATATCATAGTATACAAATTCGTGACATTTTATAATTGTTGTCAATATTAAAACAATGACAATTTAATTTTATAAAAAATTGTCACGATTGGTCTATCTTTGACAGGGAAAAAATGTCATAATATATGATTTGTTGACATTTTGTAACTGTCATCAATAGCGAAACAATGACATTTGCTTTTATAAAAAAACTATCACGATTAGCATATCCTTCACAGATAAAAAATGTCATAATAAACGAAATTGCGACATTTTTGTAACTGTGGTTAATATGCAAATGATGACATTTATTTGTTGTTATAAAATAAAATATGATAGTTATTTATTGTCATAAAATAGTAATTAACAATTTATTTTCTGTCATGAAAAAACTTATTGTGACAGTTTTTGCAAAACTGTCATAAAAGGACTTTCCACAATAGGCCTATGACTGTAAATAACTATCATGGCCACCATGGAATGACGGACCACATGGTGATAAGAAGCTGGCTTGTACGTTGAAAGAAGCATATAGAGCTTAGCGGCCTGAGCAACAAGGTTGAATTTGTATGTTCTTGGATGTTATTGATACAGTTGTCAAATGCGAGGTAATGAAACCAAGTGTAGTGAACGATTCAGGGTCTTTGGTGAAAGGAATGACTGTTAACTAATGTGTGTTTATGTGAAATTGTTATGTTATAAATGTGTTTGTTTTAAGCATAAAGAAAAGTTTATGTGAAATGAAGTGATTTGAAGTTGTATATGAAAAATGATGTTTGTAAAAAAAAGTATTGTGAAAAGGCTTTCATAAAACCTCGTTAAATCTTTTGGACATATTTTTTCAAAATTTTATCTTCTAGAACTTAAGCGTTGAGGTCAAGAGGAAGTTTGGGCTTGTTAGGCAAGAAGCTACCAAACGTTTAAGGGTTGTGTCTCTATATTCTTGTACTAAATGCCTTAAGGAATAAAGTTAAAGTGTGTTTCATGTTATCTGGGCTAAGTTCTTATCGACTAAAGTGTATTTGTTAAGTCAAGTGTTTTGGTGTTTAAACTAAGATAAATAAGTTAAGATGAGTATCTTTGATGTTTAATCGCGTTAAGGATGCTCAAATTGTTCCACGTCTTGCGAATCAAGCAAGTAGGTCTGTGGGCGGGGTGTGACAATATATGACTTAAAACAAGCATCTAGACAAAGATTTGTGAAGTTCTCTTTAGCACTATCCATCCATGGCTTCATTTAGTCATCTCACATATTCTATAAATAACTCCCACTTATGGTAGTTATTAATTTAATTCAATTTAAATTAATATTAAAATAAATAAATAATTAATTAATTAAATCATATTTAATTAGTATTTCAATTTAAAGCATATTTAAATAAACATTTCTCATGTAACATGTATTTTTAATTTAATTAAATAGTATTAAACTAAATTATTAGGTAATTCTCCAATTAATTAATTACTAAATTAAATATCTTATATTTAATTTAATTCATATATATAAATTTCTCTTGTAACATATAGTTTTAATTTTTATCATATACGCATTAAATTTTAACCTATTGTTATAATATGATCTAGCAAATTCATATTAAATTAATATCTAAACTCATTCAAATATTTTATTCTCTCATAAATTAATTGAATCATATCCAAAATTAAATTTATATAATAAAGTTTAATTAAAATATAAAATTTATATCGTAATGTATCACGACATATTATATTAATACTTTAAGTAAATTTGAACATTTCAAATTACAATCAATATATATTAAAATTATTACCCTTTACGAGCTAGAACGAGAACCTAATGGACATACAAATCAGAAGCTACAACAATATGAGATTAATTGGCTAAACTCAATAACGACCACATAATCAATATTCGTTAAACGTGTGTATACTCTACTAGGTACTAACAAATAAACTCTTTTCTCTGTAGATATATTTATCTGTCCATAAATATAGTTCAATAGCAACAATTTAGTCCTTCACGAGTATTCGTAACACCAACTGGGTCAAATTACTGTCTACCCCTTGGGTTGTTGCTTCTTATTTCTTAAATATTAGTGCTTCTCTAATAAACAACGTGTTTATGGTCCGACCAATAAACAGAAATCTCTCTCATGTCATAGAGAGGGTAGAACCCTTGTTTAATTTTCTGAGATACTATTTAAGGGAACACTCATCTACTTACACTAAAGTCGGAAATGAGTGAAATTCATCTTATGTGATTATGTTTCAAGCTCTTCGTTATGTCTTGTTCCTAAAATGATAGACTTATTGAGTCTAGTTCGGGATAATGAGCTCTCATGTCGTCCTCTCTTTCCAATATGGCCTCTTGATAACGTGTAGATATATCTGTAATTATAACCTCTTTTATTATTATAGATACCGTATTTTGTCATTCATTTTTTAGTTTTTATATTTATTTATTTTAGTTTAGTTTTTAAAAGAAATTTGATTTTGAATTTAATATTTGAATTTACTTATTTTAAAAAAAACAAAACAAAATAAAACAAATTAAAAAAAAATGTTTCCCTTTCCTTTTTCCTCAACCAATTCTCCACTATTTTTTTCCCTTCCCCTCGTCACCATTCTCCCACTCCCACTTTTGCCCCTATATTCTATCTTCACTTCGCTCTAAAGAAACGATCAACTCTCTTAAAACACGATCAACTCTTTACCCTATAAAAACAAAATGGAAGATTTTCTTATGAGGTGAGATATTTTTCTTTTTAAGTGGGTAGGTTGAGATTTTTTAGGAAAGGGGTACACTTCTTACTATATAAAAAAATCTTTTCATCTCTCGATTCATTGTCAATTGGAAGGGTTGAGAAAGGAGAAAGAACCCTTTCTCTAAATCAAGGTCTTCAAAGGTATGTTCTCTTTCTTTTCTCAATCGAATGACAATTATGATGATTTGGTGATTATTGCATATTTTGTCAGATTAATTTTGTTTGAATTGAGTTTTTTTAGTGTGATTTCAATTTTATTGGATAGGCTGGCTTACTGTGCTTATTTTTAGATTTAAGCCAATTTAATTAATGTGGCTTCAAGTTTATTGTGTCTTTAAATTCACGGTTCAGTGAATTGTTTGGCTCCCATTTGGCATCCTGCGAATAATAATCCTGCTTATCCTGCATTATTTATTTGGTATCCTGCATTATTTATTTTTCTGCTTGTATTATTTATCTTTGTATTATTTATCTCAGTGTTATTTTATCTCAGTATTATTTTATCTCATTGTATTATTTTATGTCACAACATGCATGCATATTATTATATGTTACACATGTCTGCATATTATTTTATTTCACAACCTGAATTTCTCCAATTGTACACTTTTTTGCTATATTATTATTATTTATTTATTTTCCAATTTGAATATAAAAATTTAAATCGGAGAAGAAGTAATATTTTTTTTATGGATTTTATAACTTAAATTCCATGAATATATGAAATTTCTCCATTTGAAATTTAGTTAATAAATTGTCTTTAAAATTATAAACAATTTCATATTTTAAATAAGACTGAGTAGTATTTTTTTTTTATGAATTTATTAATTCTTTGATACATGAAAATTTTCATTAAACACCTATGATGGAGATTAAAATATCAAAGTTTGGTATTTTAATATTCTTAAGGTGAATTAAAAAAAATCATCTCTTGAAACAAAAAATAAATTTCATTTTTCTAATGGCTCTTACGCTCCATAATTATCCATTCATGCTTAGCTTTTTTCTCTTCAATGTGAATTGAGAACCATGAAACATTTAAAAATAACCAAATAAAAAACTTAGTTTTGTGAAACGTTTTAATTTAGTTTAAGAGATAAATTTTGATAACCATTTTTATGGGTGTTGTAGGGTGCTAACACATTCCCTACACACAACTAACTTCCGAACTTAAATCTCATGAATTTACGTAGACCAATTTTAGAGACCCTTGCAAAAATAGCAAAAAAAATTATGATAATGATGACCATATTTAATTTAATATTTGTTGCGATGTATGTGGGGGTTTGGGGAATATCTAGAAGAAAATGAAGCTTACATTTAATTTGATTTTTAAAAAATGGGAAAAAATTTAATACGAAAGAGAACATGGGATCTTAAGGTATACCCATAAAAAGGGACGGTTGATGAGGCTGATGATGAAAGGACGTTGGATGAGTCCCTGTCGGGTAATACCACTGCACATGATTTCCCGATGTGGTTGCTGCTGATGTCATTCTCGGTCCTTCAACGTTGGATCCTTCAAAATATCACAAACTAAATTCAGATCTCCACTCAACAAAAAATAATGAAAATGTCATTGATGATCGGAAGAACTCGAAAGATTTTTTTGTTTTCTTTTTTTTTATTAACCTGGTTGAGGAGCTTGAGGAGGAGTAGAAGCGAGATTACAGTTAGCTCAACGACCATTGATGATCGGAGTCGAATCCTCACAACCTTTCTTTGCTGATTCCACATCTTTGAATGTAACCTAATTAAAAATCCCAAATTCCTATAAATCAATAAATAATCAAACAAACAAAACAGAGATCAATCAATCAATAACGCTACTTATTGCATCACTTACGAATCCATATCCCTTGGATAGGCTTGTGAGTTTATCAGAGATGATAACTGCTTCGAGAATTTCACCAAACTTCTGGAAGTGATTTCTCATGGCTTCCTTTGGTGTTTCCCCAAGCTAACTCACCAACGAAGACTTTTTTCAAAGTGGTATCACCGAACAAACCTGCATTAGTATTACTGTTGTTGTTGGTGGTGGTGGTTGTGGTCATCATCGTCATGGCCACGTCTCTATATTTTCTAAATTGCAAAAGTAGCAAATATAAAAGTTGATAACCCTATGATTATCATCTAATAGTTCTTTGATAGCCTATGATTATCGTCTGATAGTCGTCTGATATCACTAATTTTTTCATATTCGAAATATCCAAAAGATAGATGTCATGAACTGATTTTTTTTCTAAATGTTTGTCATTTGATGCAATTTCCCTTTTTTTTTATAACCAACCACACCTTAATATTGTTAGTGGCAACTCCAAACCTATTTATTTATTTAAAATTAAATTAACGAGGACGTCGGCCCCTCCACGTCGCGATCACGTTGCGATAACTTGGCGACTTTGTTGGGGACTTGAAAAGTGTTTAAGAGAGAGTCGTTACATTTTTATCTTTTATTTTTATTCTATTATGATTTGATGGTTCACTTAATTATTTTTTTTTATTTGATGCATATGGAATATTTTGTACTATGTTATTGGCACATTTTTTTTTATATATCATCATGCATTTTACACACTCACAAGACCTCTACCTGACCTACAACCTTATAGGACTAGAATTGAGGATGAACTAGTGTTGACCTTCAAGGGGTTTTGACTCTCGTGCAGGCACATAAAAAATACTCACTCAGATTAATTCTTTTGTTATTTCTTAAATAACATTAGAATAAGTTTGATGGTTTTTCTCTTCTAAGAGTTTAGATGATACTAACACTATGCCATTTTTTTTTGTCATTATTTTATTCAAAAGTCAAAGTGTCCAAATTATTTTTATTTTTTTAAAACAAAGCTTCACATTTTTCTAAACTTAAAAATCATAAATACTTTTTTTTTTTAAAAAAAAAAAGTCCAGTCTTAGTATTTTCTACATTATTGATAATTTTTTAAGAAAATTTTGCTCAACTTTTTATTGATCTTGGTTTCGTAGAAATTGGATCTTTGGTTTCATACATACTTCAAAAGAGAGTAGTATTTACATTCTAGAGGTACATGAAAACCTTTACATTTTCTAAAAATTAACTAAATATTAAAATAAAAAAACAATAGGAAGAGTACTATTTACTTTTGTTACGGCTAAAGTACATGAAAACCTCATTTACTTTTTATTTCTTTTACATTTTAATTTTGATTTTGATTTTGATTTTACTTTTTATTCTAGAGGTACATGAAAACCTTTACATTCTCTCTCTCTCTCTCTCTCTTTCTCCCTTCCTCTTTCATCTTCAAAGTTTTCAAAATCATCAAAGGAAAACATAGCTCGTCCTACTTCAATTTTCCATCCTTACAATACACGACATAAAAGGTGAATCATGGAAGAACAAGATAAAGATATGGATAAAATGAGACAAGAGATTAATAATCTTGAGCAACAAGTTTCAAAAATACTAGAATTGCTTTGAGCAGGAAAAAGAGAAAATCATCATAGATATAGCACAATTAAACAATCCAGTTTGAGACACCAATGATCCCATTTATCCTCGAGGATTTACGCCATGCCACATGAATGTTCCACAGTCTCAAACCACTCAACAATGTGTTGCTATGAATTCGCATTTTGCTATTCTACCTCATCTCCCAAATATAGAACAATTAGATGCTCAGACTAAAATTAAAGACATGGGATAAAAAGAGAACTTTCCGACTAAGTAAAAACTAGATGTTTTGGAAGAAAAGTTGCAAGCAATTCAAGGGACTGACGTTTGTGAAAATATAGATGCAACACAATTGTGTTTGGTGTCAAGCTTGATAATTTCAACAAAGTTTAAAGTCCATAAATTTGACAACTATGATGGATCATCATGTCCAAGGAGTAATCTTCAAGGATAGCTTGACTTGTCTAGCTAGTCGATGGTATATTCAATTAGATAATACACACATTCGTGTTTGGAAGGACTTAGCTGATGCATTTCTAAAGCAATACAAACATAATATTGATATGGCTCCAGATCGTTTAGACCTACAACAAATGGAAAAGAAGAGTTCAAAAAGCTTTAAAGAATATGCTCAATGATGGAGAGATATAGCCACCGAGGTTCAATCACCTTAACGGACAAAGAAATGACATCTATGTTTATGAATACTTTGCGGGCTCCGCTCTATGATCGAATGATCAGTAGTGCAACAACTAATTTTTTTGACATATTGTTATTGGTGAAAGAATTGAATATAGGATAAAGCACGAAAGGTTAGCAGAGGCTTCAACTGAGTATGAGGAATTAAAGAAAGGAACAACATGCCTATTCATATTAGTATACACCAACCACAACTATGGATCAAAATCAATTACATGATGTCAACCAAGAAATGTCTCCAACAATAGTGAGCACCAACAATAATGAGTCAACTGAGACAAACACACAACCAAATGCAAAAGATCAACATGTTTCCAAACTGATTTCTTAGTTTTTTCTTTTCAATTTAAAACCTCCGTCAAATTATTTGAAAATAGTACTATGTTTTCAAATTAATGTAAATTACCCAATAAATAGCTAGGAAACAAACATAATTTATTTATTAAACAACAAATAGAAGGTAAAAGAGCTGGACTTTATGGTACACATACCTATCGTTGATCAAAGAAAGGCATAATTGTTTGTAGGATGGATGATTTGGTATTGCAGAAACTTGTATGTTTATCCACATTCCTAATGTGTAAAGAAGTCAAAGGAGAAGTGCAAATAGTAATCTGATGTTCAATTTCTATTGATACAATCTCCTCAGCAAATAAGTTTTCTTACAGAGAGAGAAAACCAAAAGAAAGAAATGGGAAGGAAGAAGAAGAAGAAATATATCAAATGTAATTAACATCAGTTTGGCTCCCATAGCCACCTAAAAAGTATCTAGGTATTAATTTGAGTCTCAAAATTACATAAAAAGTGCATAATTGTCATTTTGACTTAAAACAACCAAAGAATATGTGGTTTATTAATAATCAACAAACCAACCATAGAAACAATATACTGATAGACAAAAATATGAACTTAATTAACATTAGCACTTATAAACATAAGAACTAAATTAAACAAATTAATCAAACTAAATCCAACCAAAACTTTACCAATGAAGTTAATGATCCTTTTACCCACTCCTACAGTAACATCAAATTCAATGTGAAAACTACTAATGAATTTAAGATCAAACTTTGTTCAACAGTAGTGTGAAATCGCAATAATGTAAGGCTAAATTCAAGGATGAGTGGTTTCAAAATAAGAGCATACATATTAGAACTAAGTTTAACTTTTTATATTGTATCTTTACTTTTTTTGTCCATGTGAGCTTAGAAAACTTCCTCTGTTGTGAAATGTAGTTCTTGCATTTAGAGTTTGCAAATAGAAAAAACCAACTAAGTTGATATATCAGAAAGTCTAAACATACAAGTACTAATCACCACTCATCAATAAGCAATCAGACTCCATAAAACAAAAGATGAAAGCTGATAGCCCAAGTTCGATACAGAAAAAGGGGATTTTCATCATGTATTTACAAACACACAGGAAGGGGAAGAAAAGGTTGTTGGTTTGGCGAAAACTTACCATCCAGATTAAAGAAGAAGACTTGCTTTACCTTTCCCTTTGGAATGATCTTCTCAAAAGTCTGCAGCAAAATATAATTAAGTCCACCCATATCTAATACATTAGGACAATAATGCATGTAAAAGGAAGAGCAAACTTTCTATAAATCGAAGAAATTCAAACCTTCATTGTTTTTTCTATTCTCTGTATTATCTACATAATAAATTCAACAAGTTTCTTAAATTGATTCTCTCCAACTGATTCAATTAGATTGAATTCTCCAATTAAATTAATAATAATTCAGCATTCAATAGTGTACTAACCTCAACTTCAATGAACAACACCCTAATCACTTTTTAAAATTAGTACAAAAGCTCAAAAGGTACTCAAAACTAACTCAAAATGCTTGGATTCTCACCCAAAATGTGCTCAAGATGCCTAAATTCCAAATCTTGTCGGCTGGACAATAATCAATATCTGTCGAACAACTTAAATTTATCACCTAATTATGATGGTTATCAACTAATTCAAGTAAAAAACCAATGCTATAAAAAAATTCCAAGAAAACCATAAATACTCACCAAAAGATACCCACAACAAATCGACATTGGGGTTCAACTTTCAGCGTTGAAAAAAAAACTAAGCACTGGCGAAGAAAACACGATTTCACCACAGACGTTAGGTGTGGCTTGGCTGCGTGGCATGTTTTCGTCATCTGGCAAGTTGAACAGCATAAGGGGATGGATAGGGGGTAGCGTTCTCGGGGTATCAACAACAGGGGTGGGTTCTTCGTCGGCGTGTTGTGTGCAACATATCAGTCGTTGTGTGATAGACAACAAAAGAGAGAGATGGTGAGTGAAACAGAGTGATGGAGAGATAGGGAGAGATGGCGATGAAAGGAGGGAGTCACGCGTAGGCCAATTTGCAAAAGGGAGGATTCTGAAATTTGAGTGGGGATTTTAAGGAGGGAAAGAGTGGTGAAATTTGGGAAATTGCCAAAAATAGTCTAAAAATGGGATAGAAAATGAAAAATAGGATTCATTTTAAAAAAGTTGAGATTTAGGACAAATTTGGAGTGAAATGTCCAAAATACCCCCATCCCTTTTCTTTTCTCTTCAACAAA
>JBBPDI010100800.1:0-10695 GCA_037974545.1 Cucumis variabilis | reverse complement strand
AGGGAACGAACCGGCGGCGAAGGGTTTTGCAGAGTTTGGATTCGAAATCTCACCGATGGAGTGTATGCAGCGGCGGCCTAGGCTTGATTTTGTGGTTTTTTACTCTAAGCTTTTAGGGCTTTTTCCTTTTTCTTTTTTAGCGTGCGAGATATGGCTATTGCCTATTTTATTTTAACGAAAATTTCCATTTACACCCTCTAACTTTGTCATATCTATTCTTTTAAATCCTAAACTTCATCCCTTTAAATTATACGAGTCATTGGACAATTTTTACTTGTTAAATGAATTATGTAAAAAATATAAAAATAAAAAAATCACATACAACAAAACTAAACAAATTTAATTTTTAAAATTACAAAAGATACATCTCTTAAAAACAAAAGGTATACAAGATACATGACTATTGTTACCATTAAAATTATTGGGATAATGAATTTATTGAAGGAAAAACGTTTTCATAGGTATTCCAAAATGAAAGTGGAAAATGGAGAAAATTAAAAGTAATTTTATGTTAATATTTTAATGTTTAATGTATTCTATAAGATATAATGCATTAAAAAATAAAATTACAATCAATGTTAAAAATAAACTAAAAACGTGCTACTTTTATTTAATTTTCTTTTCAAAGTTTATATCATTTCTTATTAGAAAGAAGATTGAATTCATTAAAGAAAACGTGAAAACATATATTGGAGGGAAGAGATTAGTATGTGCACTTGAGATAAATTTTTTTAATCTACTTGTTGATGTTTAAAATCAAATTAAAAATTATTTTTTCAAATATAACCATATATTATTTATTAAAGCACTTATTTTATAATTTATTCTAAGAAGTAAAAAAAAATTAGTGCACTTATCTAATATCTCATATCATACAAAATAAATAATTTTTTTGTCAAGAAAAAAAAATAAACTTACATAACTTTTTATAGAAAAGTGTGATTATCTATTATGCTCTAGCACATTATACATCAAACAACTAATTTTGGAAAAAGAGATGATGTTTATTTAATTTCAAGAGTTGAGTAGTCAGTTAAATTATTGAAAATTTCAAACTTTTCAAACTCTTAAATTTATTATAATTTATTGTCAAATTATAAATTATAAATTCACAATAGTGATTATGTATGAAGGGTAGTATATTAAATATAATAAATTGAGGAACTTTTATCAGTACTGGAAATTTATGGAAAAATATGAAAATAAAATAATTGAATTAAAAATTGGAATATGAATAAAATTGGAATATGGATATTTCAAATAAAAGTCTGAAACAACATACAAGAAATCTAATAATAAGAAGAAAAAACTAGTTCAATAAGGAAAGTTTGCATCTCTTTCAGTTATGGCCAACACGTCCACAACGGTCACATTTAACGCGTCTCTTGAACTTCATTTTAGAAGGAATTCTAATATTCTTTGATAGTCCAACTGAATGTTTTATATTCGGTGGGAGGATGACAACTTCGATTTCTGTATTATTGAATATATGCAGTAGTATATTTATAACAAATCAAACATAAATGTATTATGTAATAGTATATATTTAACAAATCAAAGAAAATATTGATCAAATAGAGAAAAAAATAAAGAAAACAATACAAAACATGAAGGAAAAAATTGAACTATATGTGTCACTAAATACGTGTTATTGTATATATACAGATGTATATACTGATAACATCATCTGTGTATGCAGTGATATATAATGAAATTAATTTACGTGTTGTTATATATATGCAATAGTATATATGTAACAAATCACAGAACATAAATATGAATAAGATATATATAATTAATAAATCACATAGTAGAAGTAGATTAAACGGTGGTATATAAATTTATATATTGTTGACGAAAACCTTACTAAATATGGATAAGATGACCAGAACATGGTGTAATTAAACAAAATATTAAGAACGTAAAAAAAAATATATGTGTATGTATTATTGAATATATGCAGTAGTATATATGTAACAAATTACAGAACATAAATGTATTATTCAATGATATACCATAATATATACGAATGATGAAACATTTAATAAAAAATCTAGGAGGAACATGACAGGAAGATAAACTGAACAATAAGAAAATAAACAACATATGACGAACATGACCGAAATATACCGTAAATAAAGAAAATATGCAAGACATGAAAGGAATATATGATAAAATTACTGGAAGGAGCCAAAATATATTAAGAACATGACCGGAAGATATTAAGAAGCTAATTTTAAGACAAAACGAAAGGGAAAAAAAAAGACTAATTGGTGAAGAAAATCGAAAGGGAAGAAGAAAGAATAATTTTTTTTTTTGAAATAGAAATCGGAGAAGAACGATGGCACCCTAATTTCTAATCATGAGAATAATATTTTTGGTTTGATTACGAAATTGAAAATATTTAATTTGTAGAATAATTAAAAATATTATTACCATATTAGATAATAATTTATATCATATTTAAAATGTATCCAAATTAAATTATGTTCAAGTAATAAATACAAATATATATGTATTAATAATTATGGAAGTTACAATTTATATAATAAATATGGTATTTGATAATTAATTTTTTTTTATGATATTCGAAAATCATTATTATTAAATAATGATATAATGGTTAAAATTGTCCTAAAAAATCACATTTTTTTACTTAAAATATTAATTGAAAATTTAGGACATTAGTGAAATATCATTATTAAAGAAAATGATTTCTCTAAATCTTTCAAAAAATAATGTAAAAAATAGGGTGTGAGGGAAAGTGTGAGGCTCAAGTCCAAAAAGGGAGCCCAATTGAAGAAGAGCTTATAAAAGGATTATTTGGGCTAAATGTAGATATGAGACATTGAGAAGTAAGTTATGTTTTAAGGAAATGTGATGCAAGGTGAAAGTTTGTGTTAAGTATTGTGGCAGTGAAGTAGGTGTTCTATTGTGCGGTAACGTGAAACAATGTCAGAAAAAAGGAGTTGGAATTTGTAGTGTCGCGAGGGGAAGAAAGCGACGAAGAGTTTATCTTCTTAAGAAGATAAGGTTAGCATCTCAAGAAAATGTAATCTTGAGTGGACAACTGGCTACAAGTTGAGATTAGATTGGTTGCATGGACTGTCAAGCAGTAAGTTGACACGTGTAAAGTGATAAGTAGGAACTGACGGGTAAAGAGGGTTTCAATGGTGATTAACCGAACCAAGGGACTAGTATAAATAGAACCTCAGGGATCAAAAGAAGTGTGGTTATTCAGAGAAGTTGCCAAGGAAGAGCTAAGAGTTGAGTTGTTGCTGAAGAAGCTAGACAAGAAGTCAAGTGAGCTAAATGCTCTCTAAGGGAGGAAACTAAGTATTTTGTGAGTGACCTTCAAAAGTAAAAGAAGTGTTTGGTGAATGATTTTCTTAAAGAAATGTGTTTGAAAGTATTATTTTTGATTTTGTGGTTATGTATAGCGTGTCATGTATATCTATGTATTTGTAACGTCTTGAAATTTAAGATAATTTATAGAGTTAATTATCTTAGTTTTATTTAATTATGTTTAATTTATTGAGCGTTTATTTTGAAGATTATTTAGCTTTATGGAAATTGGAATTAATTAAATAATTTTATTTAAATAAATTTAAGAGTGAAAATTTTGTTGTAGATTTGATAATTATATATATATATATATGTATGTATGTATATAACTATGGAACATGAGGAAAAGATAATTATATTTGTTAAAATATAATTATTTAAGAGAAATATATTATATTTTGTAGAGAAAACACAAATAAATTATTTGTGGGAGGATAATTATTTGAGAGAGTATATTTGTATAGAAAGAAAAAGAAAATAATTATATTTTGAATTTTTTTTATAAAAGTATAATTATCTTGGTAAAAGAATAAAATTGGGTGGATTTGATGGGATTTAATAGAGAGAAGATTTGATTTTTGGAAAAATATAATTATTTTGAGAAGATAAAAGTTGATTTGATGGAAGATTTAATTGAGGAAAGAGAATGTGGATTTTATTTAGTTGGAAAAGTAAAGTTAATTAGATTTTATTTAGTTAGAAAAGTAAAGTTAATTATATTTCATATAATTATAATTGTTTGAAAAATAAAATAATCCATGAGGAGAGAAATGATTAATTTGATCGGACGAGAAAAGATAATATATTTAATTTGGAGAGAATAATAGTTGAAATAAATATATATGTTTATTATATATTTTAGTCAATAATAATACATTATTATTATTATTATTATTATTATTAATGGTTATAAATGCCTAAGATTTTGTGCAT
This sequence comes from Cucumis variabilis, assembly GCA_037974545.1. NCBI lineage: Eukaryota > Viridiplantae > Streptophyta > Magnoliopsida > Cucurbitales > Cucurbitaceae > Cucumis > Cucumis variabilis. The sequence continues at coordinate 6,417 of JBBPDI010100800.1, read as the reverse complement.
TTAAGGAATTTATTGAAAAAAAATAATGAGAATAAAAATATGTGTTATAAAATAAAGAATAAAAAAGCTAAATAAGAACAATGAAACAACACAAAAAAAGAGAATGGAGAAGAAATGAAGTATAGAACAATTGAACTCAATCGTGGTGTGTTCTACAAAGCCACTACACACCTCTATTTATAGGACATGCCATGATATAAGTTACACTATGAAATTGAATAGAATGAATGTTACAACATGGAATTGAGGAAGAGTTATAGGAAGATTGGTAACCTATTATAGGTTATGGATATCTACGTAATTATATTTACAATACCCCATTTAGATATCCATATTATATAAAATAAATGCATTGTTAAAATCTTACTAGGAAAAAACCTGATGGAAAAAATCCTAATGAAGGAAAAATGGTACATCATTTTTATATATTAGTAACTGTCTCATTAAAAACCTTGCTAGAAAACCCAATGGGAAAAACCATATTCAAGGGAAAAACAGTGCAATATTTCTATTCCTTGAGGACAATATTTCTACTCCCTCTTATGAATACATGACTTGAGTTCCTTAAGTTGTTGCATTCCAATATTATTCACCAGCTTTTCAAATTTTGATGTGGATAATGCCTTTGTGAATAAGTCTGTCAAATTGTCATTTGAAGAAATTTGTTGAACACTGATGTTACCATTTTCTTCAAGGTCATGTGCATATAAGAGTTTTAGTGAAATATGCTTTGTTCTATCTTCTTTTATATACCCTTCTTTGATTTTTGCAATACATGCAGTATTGTCCTCAAATAATATTGTTGGTAAATTTTTACTGAAAGACAAACCACGTGTTTCTTGAACATGATGAGTCATTGATCTCAACTATACACATTCTCTACTAGCTTCATGAATTGCAAGAATTTGTGTATGATTCGATGAAGTGACCGTAATGGTTTGCTTCATAGATTGCCAAGATATAGTAGTTCCTCCACATGTAAATAAATAACCTATTTGGGATCTTGTTTTGTGTGAGTCAGATAAATATTCAGTGTCTGTATAACCAACTAGATCAAAGCTTGATTTGTTTGAATAAAACAAACTCATATCAATCATCACTCGAAGATAATGAAGTATATGCTTAACTCCATTCCAATATCTCTTTGTTGGAGAAGAACTATATTTTGCTAATAAATTTACTCAAAATTCTATATCTAGTCACATGTTATTAGCAAGATCCATTAGTGCACCTATTGCACTAAGGTATTAGGACCAAGTAATTCTTCATTATTTTCTCGAGGTCGAAAGATATCATTTTTCACATCTAGTGATCGAACCACCATTTGGAATGTTCAACAGGTGTGCTTTGTCCATGTACATTTTTTTAAAAATCTTTTCTGTATATGTCGATTGATGAATAAAAATTTCATCGGCTAAATGCTCGATTTGTAAGCCAAGTCAAAATTTTGTTTTGCCAAGATCTTTCATCTCAAATTCTTTTTTGAAATATTCTATTGTCTTTGAAAGCTCTTCAGGGTTCCAATTATATTTAAATCATCAACATGTACAGTTGTAATAGCAAAACCTGATTGCGATTTCTTATTAAAAACACATGAACAATGGATTATTTTGATAACTTTCTTTCAATAAATATTCACTTAAGCGATTGTATGAAATTCGTTCTGATTGTTTCAATCCATATAATGATCTTTGTAATTTGATTGAATATAATTCTCTAGAATTTGAATTATATGATTCAGGTATCTTAAATTCTTTAGGGATTTTTATATAGATTTCATTTTCCAAAGATCCATACAGGTATGTTGTATCTACATCCATAAGATGCATGTCAAGCTTTTCACATACAGTCAGACTAATTAAATATCTCAATGCAATAACATTCACCATAGGAGAATATGTTTCCTTATAATCAATGCTCGGTCTTTGAGAAAATTCTTGTACAACATGTTGTGCTCTATATCTAGTAACCTCATTATTTTCATTTCTTTTATGCACAAATACCCATTTAAATTCCACAAGTTTTAGGTGTATAAACTACAGGTCCAAAAAGTTTACGTTTCGAAAGTGAGTTCAATTATGCTTGGATGGTTTCTTTTCACTTGGGCCAATAATTTCTATTACGACATTCGTCAACAGATTTAGGTTAAAAATCCTTATTTTTATGAATGATATTATGTGCAACATTATATGCAAAAATGTTGTCTACAACTACATCCGTTCTATTCTATCTTTTTTCCGTCATGGTATGATTTATCGAGATCTCATTGTTATCTTCATATACTTGAGTCTCTTCAACATTTTTACCATTAGTTGTGTTCATGACTTCTTCTTGAATGCTCTTATTATCAATTAAGTCATTTCGATTCTTGATAACTTTTTTTTCAATGATTTTTATCCTTTGAACTTATTGGTCTACCACGCTTTTGTTGCAACATCGATTCATTAATTGTAGCAACTTGCTGAATTGGAATTCCAATTTTAGATGGAGCATTTGCAGCTGTGACTTGATCACTTGTTAGTATCTGTAAATGCATCTGGTATTTAGTTTGCTACAGTTTGTAAATGAATTATCTTTTGAACTTCTAGTTCACATTGCTTTGTACGAGGATCTAAATGAGATAATAACGATACATTTCAGGCAATTTTATTTTTCAAATTCTTAATTCTTCTCCCTAATGTTGAAAAAGTTGTCTCATTAAAATGAAAATCAGCAAATTGTGCAGTAAATACATCACCAGTCAAAGGTTCAAGATATTTAATAATTGATGGACATTCAAATCCAATATATATTCCTAACCTTCTTTGAGGTCCCATTTTTTAGTACATTGTGGTAGAAAAATTTGAACATATATTGCACAACAAAAAATTCGCAAATGAGAAATATTTGGTTCCTGACCATAAGCTAATTGTACTGGTGAGTACTTATGATAAGATATCGGTCTTATGCGTATAAGTGACGTTGTATGCAGAATAATAGCATGGCCCCATATAGATAATGAAAGTTTTTCTCTCATAAGTAATGGTCTGGCAATCAATTGTAAACGCTTGATAAATGATTCTGCTAATCCATTTTGTGTATAAACATGTGCTACATGATGTTCAATATTTACCCCAATTGACATGCAATAATTATTAAATGTTTGGGATGTAAACTCATCAACATTATCAAGTCGCATTTTTTTAATTGAATAGAGAAAACACTAAAACATAATGCAAATATTAGTTTTGGACATTATCACAATTAAATGAAGTATCTGCTACTCCTTCATTAGCATCAGTTTTCTCTTCAAGAGACTCACAGAAGTCAACAACAGCAAAATGTGTCATATTGGAAGGGTCAAAGTTTACTTCCACATTCTTCCATTTTTTCTTCAATGAGGTTTGATAGAGGTCAACTAAGTGCTTGGATGTACGACAAGTACGAGTCCAATGACCATTCATACCATAACGAAAACATTGATTTTCACCACTTTAATTTCTTATTTTGTGGAGTCTTTCCTCTATGATCATCATTTGTGATTTTCTTGAAATCTAAATGATTATTACCATGAAATGTATAATTACTTTTTCCTTTACCATGGTTCACGACCACGACCATGACCTTGACCTCAACCTTAACCATTATTGTTAAAAAATACAATATTCACTTCAGGAAATGATATTGCTCCAGTTGGTCGAGAGTCATGATTTTTCATTAATAACTCATTATTTTGTTCAGGCACAAGAATGCATGATATGAGTTTAGAATACTTTTAAACCCTTTTTCTCGATATTGCTGTTGCAGGAGCATATTTGAGACATGAAATGTGGAAAATGTTTTCTCTAATATATCTTCATCAGTAATTTTTCTCTACGCAAAACAATAATTTTGAACAAATTTTAAATAATGTGGAATTATAATCACTTACTGATTCAAAATCTTGCAACCTTAAGTGCATCATCACATATCGAGCTTTAGGAAGAATCACACTTTTTTTATGATCATACCTTTCTTTTAAACTTTGCCATAGTTTATAGAAATCTTTTGCCGTAAATATTCAACCTTTAGTTCCTTATGAAGATGATGTCTAAGGAAATTATGGCTTTCGCCTTTTCTTGACTTGAAGTCGTGTTTCCTTCTTTAATTGTTTCTCCGAGATTAATGACATCCAAATGAATTTCAGCATCAAGCACCCATGATAAATAATTATCACTATTGAAATCAAGAGCTAGAAATTCTAATTTTGGTAACACTTGACATGGTAAAACTATAACAAAGAAATTTCCTTATATTACAAATTTAGTAAATATGCCAAACATTATTCTAAACCACTTAGATAAATATCATATTATTATTATTATTATTTACAATTGTTTATATAGTTTTTTAGCTACTATTTTTTACAATTTTTCTAAGTGGTTTAGGATTGTTTGACACATTTAGAATTTTTTTTGTTATTTTTTTAATCTCGCAAGTATCTCATAATAATTTCAAACTTTACATGTCCAACATCAAATCAATTATATACTTTTTTAGATGTCGATGCTCACTCCTACTTTTAAGTTCTTTGGAGTGTTACACATGTTTAAGAAGTCTTTCAGATACCTATGTCTTATCTCACATATATCTTGCACACATCTCGCACATTCCAAATTTTTACAATGCGTTTAAAATCAAATTTCTACCTCTCTTTTAGGTACGTATGTATTATCTCAGACACATCCCGCACATATCTCACACGTATCTCACACATCCCAAACTTTTACTATGTGTTCCAAAATCAAATTTTTACCTCTCTTAAGTTTTTTGGATTACTTTTACGCATATTTAGGAACCCTTTTAGGTATGTATGTATTATCTCACACGTATCTCTTACACATCTCGCACATTCCAAATTTTTACTATGTGTTCCAAAATATTTTTACCTCTTAAGTTCTTTGGACTTTTACGCATGTTTAGGAAGCCCTTTAGGTACATATGTATTATCTTACACACATTCCAAACTTTTACTACGTGTTCTAAAATCAACTTTTTATCTCTCTTAACTTATTTGGAGTGCTTTTACGCATGTTTGGGAGTTGTAAAATAGGTATGAGGTGGTAACATGATAAAAACTTGTAACTAAAAACATGTTAAAACATTTTTAAACCATCTAAACCATATTGCTGTTGAAATTGTTGTTTGAAAAGAAAAATATTTATTTCTATCTGATGATGGTGATGCTTTTGTGTGAGTAAACCATTAGCCTTATTTCTATCAAGTGAGTAGATGTTATGTGGTATGCACATAATGTGTAGAGGCATTGTGTAATGTCATGTGCAATGAGAAATGAATCAGAAAAATTTTTGGACGCTGTGGATGGAGTGAACATAACAGTAGTTTAAATGCAAGGTGTTGACAAGAGTGAATCCCAATAGTCTTAGCGTAGGGAATGATTTAGTTCTTAGTGAAAAGGAATAAGACGAAGCTAATGTGTGATTTATGTGATTTGAGATGTTGTGAGCTTGTGTTTATGAAATGAAAATGAATTTATGTGTTTGTATTGTATTCCCCAAAAAGGTTTTCTAATAGCTTCACTCACTAATTATTTGACTTATGTGTTGAGTTTCCCCTTTCGCAGGTGTTCAGGCATTGAGGCCAAGTAAAAAAGGATAAGGATGAATTGCTACGCATGGAAAAATGATGTAATCATAGTCGTTACTACTGGTGCAAACGCAATGAACTTTTTTTATTGATACCATTATTAAACAAATAACAACCTAAAATTTTACATTTTTTTTATCGATATCGTTATTGGGCAAATAACATCGATAATTAGGATTTCTATTATCTGATTGACAAAAAAAAAATCCTTCATTTGGCTCATATTTTCTCACTCAGCAAATGAAAAAAACATTCATTTGTTTTTCTTTGATTTTCTTTACCCAGACCCCCAAAAAAAAAAAAAAAAAGAAAAGAAACCACCCTTAAAATTAGTCTTATTGATATCGATTATATCCCAAAATTTTGGATCTATTTCGTATTTGTTGTAGATATTATTCCGATCAAGTATATTGATAATGTGGTCTTACCGATAAAAATATTATGAATCCCATATAGTTTTAAAAAATAATCGAATCGAACACATTCTATTCCTTCATAGATTTCGTGGAAGGATCCACTTTAATTACAGTTACAAAATACTGTAAACAATAACAAACACAATCCAATGCACCCTTACGTCGCCTAAAACTATACCATAAATTCATCAATTATTTGTTGTTGTACTGGTCATAATATTCCTATTATATCAAAGTGGTAGAATTGAGAATTTCAAAACATGGAAGAAAGGGACGTGAGAAAATAAAAAGAAAATGCATGAGGTTGAGGTTGAGTTTGATCCCAAGTGGGGAGATAGAGAAAAGACATCTAACGCTACCCCTCTTCCAATTTGGC
>JBBPDI010100794.1:0-10696 GCA_037974545.1 Cucumis variabilis | reverse complement strand
ATAATAGAAATTAATATTAACATTAGATATGCATTCACATCAACAATAAACTCAAGGGTGAGGAAATATTGGGAGAATTTTTTTTATTTGAGATTCTCCAACACAGTTATGTAAGCCTCAGGATTCACAAAATTTTGAAGTGCACAGGGGTCCATTACTTCAAACTCCTTTTCATTGTTCATATTATATCTAGATGGAAGAAATTTTACGACTTTTTACGCCCAACACAAAAGTGCCTACGTATAATAGCATAATAGTGTTCACTTTGATTTAACTCTTATAGCTTCGTCTTTGTCATTAGTGCATGTCACTTTAAGGTTTCATATCAATAGTTATAATTGTTTCTTAGACCACGAATCTTTCCATTACCTAGGGAAGTCTTCCCTCAAATAGCTAGTCATCCATCTATATTTATTTTCAAATCAGCACTTTGGAAACCAAGCTAACTCATTTTCATCGAAATTGATTTTCTGTAGGATTAGCACAACCATAGAGTACAATGACTATGTCAACACACAAACATGAAAAAATCAGGGGTATGACTTTGATACTACTTGCTAAGGCAATGAACTCTCCAACATATCTCTAAAATGGTATGATATATTGTTGTTTTTTAGTATAACTCTCATTGTGTCTTTATTTTTTGTTTTATCCAGAAAAAATCTGACATTATTGAAAATAATTATCTTCACTTATATACCATGGATCTTCTCCTTACCTAAAAGTCAAACATTTTAGTTTTGTTGTGACTTTTCAAAAATCAAACATTCTCTAACAAATATATTAGAGAAATTTTATTCACTTCTACAGAATCTTTCTTACTTGACCTTTGCAACTTTTACTTGACATTTTTGTTATAAAAATGTCAAGTAACATTTTAAACAAAAAACCTCAGTAACTTGTTAACAAAGTGGAGATTTATTGAACATTTTCAAAAAACATTTTTGTTAGTATAGTTAACATTTACCTGACACGAAAAGAATGTCAAGTTCAATTTAAATTTTAATTGATTGTTGTTAACACATCTCAAAACTTGAAAACAAATTTGAAAAATTAGTCACACGATTAATTACTTGATGACTTAAGTTAACACTCAAGCTAATAATCGACGAAACAGCTGAGAGAGCAATAAGCAGAAATAACAATTGGAACACCAGACATTGTTAATCCAATTCGATGGCACAACATCAAGAATCAACAATTGTGAATTATATGACTTTTATGAGATAAACATTTAGGCAACAAAAAATTCTGTCTCAATGTCTAGGTTCCCTGTAACGCCCCAGGCCCAGGATTCAGACCAGGATTTGGAATTCGGATCTCCGACATTCCCCTGCATCCCCTGCGACCTGGCGACATCATCCTTACTTTCCTTAAAGTAAATTTCCAAGAGGTCACCCAACATAGAATTACTCCAAGCTAAGCATGTTTAACTTTGAAGTTCCTATGATCAAGCCATCAATAAGGAAGGTGCACCTTGTTGGTATAGGTATTAAATTTTAATTCTTTTAAGTCTTTCTTAACATCATGTCTTTAGGATCCCTCTCATTCAGATGTGGTATCGATTCATTCATGTCTCCCTCCTAATCTCGGGCATTACACTCCTCCTGTGACAGACTCCTCAGAATAACCCTCAATGTTAGGCTCCCCCTAACTTGCACAGATCTTCTCAAACAAGTACCTCACAATGCTTGTAACAGGCTGTTCAACAACACACACCACAAACTGAGTACTTCGTAAAAGGCTTTCTCAATACATAATTTGTTAAACACTTCTGTCTTCCATAAAAATAAATACCATGTGACCCACAATACCCACAAGCTGTATTTTTGGCCAAAACAACCAAATCCAACTTCATGTATTTATTAATAAATATTAGTCATATATTTATTAATAAATATTAGTAACAACCACAATCAAACTGTTTATCTTTATTAATGTAAATATTAACCATATATTTATTAATAAATATTTAATCCAACATAAGAACCAAATATAACTTTTTATCTTTCAAAAGAATATTAGCTATAAGGAATTGATGCTTTAATTCTGCCTTTAATAAAATAAGCCAACCAAAATCTGTAAGAAAATTTATACCACGTCGTCCAAATTAAAAATCCATCTCCTACGTGCTCCAACCCTCATCTCCATCATTCTTCCAGTCATGTTGAACAACACCGCCCCAAGTTGTTGGTCCCGATGCACTTTTGCTCCAATCCACTGGTCCAATACTGGTGACTCCTGCTCCAAGTTGCCGCTCCAATCAATTAGTCTTATCTCACTCTGCCCATTGCTTCAACGTTTGCGACTCTATTGGCCACACTACTTGATTTTGTCGGCCCGAATGTCTATTTCACTACGAAGAACATATATTTTACTTTTAGGTGTCAAACTCTAACTTCTTTGGTACAAATCTTACTCATTCTCTATATTTTTAGTTACTTCACAAGAACACATTGTGAGATTTTTCACTTGGGTACTCTTAATTAGAAATTTTGTCACATTGTGAGATTTTACTTGAGATTTCCACTTGGGTACTCTTAATTAGAAATTGTTTAACATTGGGACTTTCATCACTTGAGACTTCACTTGAGTACTCTTATTTAGAAATATTTATTAAAATGTCTAATTAATTAAGCACATTAAGCCCTATCCTTCAATTTTATTTTTGCTTTTTTCTTTAATAACATGATGATTGTTCCTTTCTTGATTTGTTATTATTAGCAATATGTTAAATGGGTTTTACTAACTCTTATGTAATTTTGAGCATATTTTAGGTCACAAGTAGTTAAGTTTTATAGAAAAAATAGTTTCATACAATATATGTTGAATGTGTGATATTTATGCACTTATTATAAGTTTTTCTGAGTTGATGTTCTATATAGAAATACCAATTTCAAAAGTTATTTAGAAGTTGTATGAGTAACCTAGTTTGGAATAGTGTGTAACATATTTTTGTAGTTCTAAGATTAGCATATTATAAGTATGAATAAATAGTGGATGTCAAAGAGTATATTATCTAAAGAGTTTGAGTTGAGTGTAGGAAAATTAATCAGATTTTGATTTAATAATACTTCTATACATTGTCATTGTTTGAAATGTGAAAATTGTCAAATAAATAACGTCAATGATATTAGAGATCACTTATATTTTAATGCCATATATTGATGAAAGTTATAAGATTTGGTTTTGACATGGTAAAGAACTTCTCCTCCTTCCATGAAGAATCCTCTAAGTCTGAGTGTGAAGAGAATGATGGTGTAAATATAAAGAAAATAGTTGAAATTGCTCGTTAGTGATATTAAAAGAATTCAAATGGTTTTGAGAAATTGCTTAGTGATGCCGAGAAGTCATTATACGAAGGATGCAAAAAATTCACCAAATTGTCTACATTAGTGAAGTTGTATAACTTAAAAGTTAGACATGGATGAAGTAGCATTAGTTTCTTAGAACTACTAAAATTGTTAAAGAACATCTTACCTTCTATTAATGACCTCTCTACATCAATGTATGAAGCAAAGAAAATGTTAAGTGCACTAGGAATGGAATATAAAAAGATTTATTCATGCCCTAATGATTTTTGCTAGTATCGAAAGGAATATGTCAATACAGTTATGTGTCCTGAATGCAGTGAATCTAGTTGAAAATATGCTAAAGATACAAATAAATAAAAAATCTTTGCTAATATAATGTGGTATTTCCACCTATTTCACGATTTCAACGGATCGATGTTTAGAAGTGTCAAATGTGCTATAAACTTAAATTGCCATGCTAATGAAAGAGAAATTGATGATAAATTACGGCACTTGCTAATTCTCTAGCTTGCAAATTAGTCGACACCATGTGACTAGATTTTAGTTTTGAACCTAGGAATCTTCATTTAACATTATCAATAAATGGAATAAATTCGCATTGTGATATGATTTCAAGTACATTTGTGTCGACCAGTTGTCATGGTGATTTGTAATCTTCTCTCATGGTTGTGTATGAAAGGAAAATTCATGATGTTATCAATATAAATTTAAAGCCTAAAACAACCAAGGGATGACATTGGGATATATTTAGAACCATTAATTGATGATTTAAAACTTTGTAGAAAAGTGGTGTGTAATGTTATGATTCCTATGATGAGGAGCTATTAAACTTAAGAGCATTTCTATTGTGAACGATTAATGATTTTCTAGTATATAGAAATCTTAGTGAATGTAGTAGTGTGAAAGGGTATAATATGTGTCTAATTTGTGGAGATAACACATCTTCAATACGACTGAAATATGAAGAAAATAGAATACCTTAGGCATTAAAAATTTGTAGAACATAATCATCCTTTACTTCATCAAAAGAAATCATTTGATGGTCAGCGAGAACTTAAAAGTACTCTAGAACCTTTGTCCGGAGAGGTTATATTTTACAAAACTAAACATTTTGACTTTCAATGAGAAAAAGGAAAAAACAAAAGAAGGCTCTCAAAAGGAAGCACTAAAAGTTGTTGGAATAAGAGGTCTGCTTTTTTGAGCTCCACTATTAGAAGCATCTTCATGTTAAACATTGTTTAGATGTGATGCATATCGAGAAAAATGTTTGCATGAATATTATAGTACAATTCTTGATATTCAAAAAAAAAAACTAAAGACGATTTGAATATTAGACATGATATATGTAATTTAAAGATTCGACCCAAGTCCACACCTATTAATGGAGAGAGAATAAAAGATCATCCCCCTTACTTGTTATACCCATACTAAGAAAGAAAAACATTTTCTTTTGAAGATGTTATCAGAAATGAAGGCTCATCAAGGCTACTCTTCCAATTTTAGGAATCTTGTGTCAATAGAAAATTCAAAACTCAATGGTCTAAAATCTTATGATTGTCATGTTCTCTTACAACAATTGCTCCCTATTGCCACTAGATTTATGCTACCAAAACATGTTGGGTATGCTATAACTCGTCAGTAAATGGCATCAAATGAAAAAAACATTTAGATAAAAGCAGCTCATGGCACCTATTTTTTTTCATATTGTGAATATGGCAAAATTAGTGATATCAAATGGCTATCAAATGGTAATCATAGGACTATCAAAGGACTATCAGATGGTAATCATAGGGTTATCGGCTTTTAAATTTGCTACTTTTTTAATTTAAAAAATGTAGTAACATGGGCCCTATTATCATAAATTATTTTGCTTTTTTTTGCAAGGGCCCCTAACTCGTCTGTTTTTTTTTTTTTCAATTCTATATGTAACAAAGTTCTATATATTATAAAACTAGAGAAGTTGCAAGAAGACAATGTGATTACATCATGTTTACTAGAGAAGTACTTCCCTCCTTCATTTTTCACTATAATGGTGCATCTCATTTTACACATTGTTAGAGAAGTTAAACTTTGTGGGCTCATATATTTTTTTATGGATGTATCCATTTGAAGGGTTCATGAAGGTTATAAAAAACGTTGTGAAGAATAAGCATCATCCAGAGGGTTGTATTGCTAAAGGTTATCTATTAGAAGAAGCTGTTGAATTTTGTTCATAATTTTTATGTATAATGAATCCTATTAGAGTTAGTTGTCAAAAGGTAAGATCCAATTCAGGCAATTCATAAATTGGTAGGCCATTGTTAAGTGGAGTTCCTAACATACTTGAATGAGAACTCTCACATCAAGCTCATTGATATGTTTTGAAGAATACTATTGATGCGCAACCATATACAGAGTAATTAAGTTCTTCTATCTATGATCTATTTATGTCATTGAAACATATTTTCTATTCTTTCAACATCTTGTTATTCTTTACAAGAAAACATATGATCACATTACAGCAACAACAACCAAGTATATCAAAAAACCGAAAATGGATTCAAGATTAACACAACTGAACTTTCATATCTTGGTTGCTAGAGAAGGTAAAATGTGAAATAAATTATCTAACATAATCCTTTCTCACTTATATTTTAATGCTGTAATTCTTTATCACTTAGGTTGGAACGAAACTTGAAATAGGAGATGTTGAGTTTTTATATAACTTAAAGTGGATTAGTCACGACTCTCATCCAATTGTGACTACGTACAATAATTATGCTATTAATGGATGTCGTTACCATATAAAGTCGTATGACAAAAATAAAACTGTGTAGAATAGTGAGGGTTAGTTTAGTTGGAAAAACAATGCAAGTATCTAGCTCGGAAGATAAAAATCATATAATTGGATAGATGTCCTTTTACGATGTGATATAAGAGATTTTGGAACTTAATTATAATACATTTAAGGTTGCAATTTTTAAATATGATTGGGTTGAGAATAAATGTAGTCTCAAAACTGATGAGTTTGGGTTGATGTTAGTTAACTTAAATAGAATATGGCACAAGAACAATTCGTTCATACGAATCCATGCAAGACAAATATTTTTTTTTTTTTTTAGGATCCAAGTAGTAGTCGATAGTCTATTGTTCTTACTTCACCACAAAGAGATTTTGAGGATCAATACAATGATGTCCAACTTGGAGATACGATTATACATTGTCAAGGAACACCTAATGCTATGTTAGATATTAAATCTAGACTTGATTTAAATGAGAACATTTCAATAGATTTACGAGCTAATTGTGAAGAAGCATGGATTCTTGGGTACTTTTTAGGTTGGTTTGGAAGTGAATTTGTTGCACTTGCATATTTGGTTACCATTTTGAGAAATGAAGTGCTACTTTCATACTTTTGAACTTTTAGGTTTATTTTGAGTTAGAAAGTTACACTTTTGCATTATTCTTAAGTTCTTTTGATAGTTAAAGTGACATTTAGGCACTTCTTGGCTACTTTTTAGGCTGGTTTGAAAGTTTTACTTGAATGGTACTTGAACGTTAAAGTAGCACATAGACACTTCTTGGGCCCATTGAGATTTTACTAAAATATTGTAATGATAATCATGTTTAATTTTTAAATGTCTCGAGAGCATTCATAATTGCTAGTAGAAGTATTCTGGTCATTATCAAAATAGTCCGATGTTACATTTCATCAATTTAATAGTTAGTTAACGGCACAATATATTATCTCTTCTATGGATGAATTGCACCCCTTGGTAAATCCACCTTCAATGTATTCTACATAATTGAAACAAATCATTGGCAAAAGTTTGTTAGATCAAGCCCATCTCAAGAGTTCTAGGATTTTAAACTTTTTGACATTGATGCAATGTCAAGTAACCATCTACCAGATGTCACACCCCCTTCCAGACCACCTCCACTCAATTCGAGAGACGAGGTGAAGTCAACCGATATCGTTCTCTTTTCAACGATACCTGCTGACCTTAACCTCTAACCATTTTACTTGAAATTTACATGAAAGAAAATAACAAACCCTAGAGAAAGATGTAATGAAAGAACTCAAGTGCACCCCATTTTATAATGAATTTTCAAGATAAGTCTTACATAGACTATTAATACAGACCGTAGATTCTTTTGTTACAAGAACCAACCCTTACTACCCACAACTCATAAGTCATTATAAATTAGGCATATTTACAAGACTAGATGTACATTTAAGTACAAATGACCAAACAATATACTAAAGAAAAGACGAAACTCTGTAGCAGATGGACACCATTGTATCAGGCTTTGGGAACACGATCTCTAACTGGAAAGTGGTGAACAATTTTGAAAGAGTAAGCTAAAAAGCCTAGTGAGTGACTAGATTTTAGAAACAAGCGTAGTATAAAACATTTAGGTAAATAAACTCAATAAAGCATTTATTGAAACAATTTATAAATATCAAGTCACTCCTCACCTATACCAGATATCAAATCCTTAGAAGATGGCAGAGCTAATTAATATCAAATCAAACATAACCCTCGACTTAGATAGCATAGTAAAATCGATACTATTAGCCCCTCAAAGATGGGCATCCCCAACTTTACCTCAAAGATAAGCATCCCTACCTCAAATCCGACCTAGAGATAAGTATCCCTACCTAAAAAATCCTTGGCACCCAATATTCTGCCCCGTATGGCTATAATTGTAACAAGATAACTTGATATAGAATAAAAAATATGTAAAATCATAAGCTTCGAAAACAATATCTCAGTAAGTTAAAGAACCTCTTGTACTAAGCAAATCTCAAACCACAAACCATGGCTTACTAACACTTTTACTAAACTCATTTCTTCTTGCTAGCTAGAAATACTCCTCAATAACTTGTGCTCAATAAATATTTTATATAAATCATATATCTTTGAAATAGCTCGTAAATCAGAATAAACTTAAAGCATGCTAAAACTTTTTGCTAGCATATACATGTAGAAATTTCTGTTTGAAATTCATTTTGTCACTCGTAGCTGATAAGAGTTAAACCCTTGACCTATAAAGTTGCCCAATATCCTCTTGATTTGAAATAATGATATTTAAATCCAAATTGATCCCTTAGGTTCAGATAATATTGAAATTTTGTCAAAAAATTGCAAAAATATGAAAAATGCCCCAAAAACAACATTTTGGCACAACTCGCACTTGAACATAGGCGATAGGTTTGGGATTCCCTCACATAGGGCCTTAGAGGTCTGGCCGCGTGCTAACCTTGCAACTTAGTGTGCCATGCACTTCATGAAGCACACCTTGTCGCACATTCATGCCTTGGGCACATGGTTGAATGCATACTAGGTCTGTCGTGCACACATGGTTGGCTGCTTGACTATGCAATGCACTGGCCATGCCGCTCGAGCGTCAAAACCCTGAAAATACCCTTTTTACCTCTCTTTGCGTTCAACATAATCCTTATGTTCTGAAGCTCGACCTACACTCAAACTTGCTTCGATTGTCTGTTTCCTGTTCAAAATCTAATCTCAAATTTCAATCTTAATAACCAAAACTCTAGAACTCAAATCTAGAAACTTCCTTCTACAAACTTGCTTAAAAATGTCTTCATTAGGTTACCTCAAAATTCTATCCCTAGATTCTACGAAATGTGTTCTGTAGCATCTAGAAAGTGAACATTACTCCAATTTTCTTTGAAAATAATCTTTTATTCTTTCCTCAATTTGTTTGATATCTTCCTAGCACCCTCTTAATTTGGCAACCCCTCGATAAACTAGACTCAAGATGAAAACTTTTGGGATTACTTTAAGAGAAAATGTATGAGTAAAATGGAAGCTCTAGTTATTTGAAAATGACCTATTTAGAGGAATCCTTACATAGCTTTCTATTGACACCTCCTACTTCCATGGCTAACCTCTTGAAACTTTCTACTTGTCACTTTACACCTTTTACTAACCTATTTACACCTCCTACTTGTCATTTTACATCAATCTACTAATGTCTTAACACCCCTACTAACCTCTTCTAGCTTAACATGCTGCCTTGGCCGCCTAGTTCTAACCAAAATGCCTAGACACCACTCTCTTAAGAGGTTCAAGCTCTTTTGGTTGCCTTTCATCATGGAAAATGTCTAGCATATAACCTATGATTGCATAACCTTGTCCTTAGAAGTTATTTTGACAACCTTTGTCGCCTAGTCTAACCTCCAAACGCCTAGCACTTCTTGATGATCGCCTAACACTAGTACTTCGTCAATTTTCTTCATCATTTTTTACTCAAGGCTACCATGACACATCAATCATAATACTTAATCCTCCATTAAATTTCCATAACCTTCTTTCTCAATTAGTTTATCTAAGGTAAACTATGGTTGGGGTTTTACACCTAACGTGTTAAAAAATGTCAAGTACTTGACTATCAGGTATATTTTGATCATTTGATACTTAAAAAGCATCATGTTATATATATTTCCTTATATATTTTCTGTTTCAAGAGTAACCAAATATCTTACTTGACTCTTTTTATGTATCAAGTAAGATATTTGGTTACTCTTGACATTTTATGTCAATTAAATATATGGATACATGACACGAAAGAATGAACATGTTATTTAACTCTTGATGTGTTTTTAGTGTCATGTATACCTTTTGTTAACATATTAAATATACTGAATTTTCCATTTTCCATTTTCCATTTCCTACATTACATTCATTCCAATAAGATAGATTCGTCAACAAAATAAACTCTCCAACAAGCAGTAATTTCATTATTCAACAATAACTCATATGTACATTACTCAATTCTCAGTATTCAAGACATACATATTAACAAATCCACTACTCTTGCAACACAACGAAGAAAGAACAAATAGCTTAATATAATAAGTAACTAGCAATAATTTCATTCTTCAACAATATGCCATAAGCAGTTGCACAATTCCAACTCGATACATCCAACTAAGCTTTCATATATGTGGTCTATTCCAAAATTGACAATAAATCCATCTTCTACGAACCCCTACCAAACCCACTTTTTTATTGTGTTGCTAGATTTCCACATGTGTGTGTTGGAATTTATGTCCTAAAACTCGTAGTTTGTATTCAAAATTCTATTAAATAAAATCGTCTTATTGATACTATAATCAGAAAGTCAATAAACTAAATGTTCTGAGGCTATTATGTAGACTTGAACTTTATGTACAGACATAAAAGTGGATCGAGTTTGAGTCATAGCCTAAATGGTCTACAGTATATGGATAAGATTGGGCGCCTTATTCGGTAGATACTATTGATGTGACCTACTTTGTAGTTAGTACAAACGATATGATCCTAAATCGTTCATGTAGAGACATGGAAGTGGGGGCATCCTATGTAAAGAGTTTACATAAGACTGGAACCATA
>JBBPDI010100787.1:0-10698 GCA_037974545.1 Cucumis variabilis | reverse complement strand
CATATATCCGTGAAGTGTAAGAATCACCACGTTGCAAGGGTCCTAATGATCATCTTTAAATATAATGTCAAAATTCACTTTGATGAAACTCCCCATAGATTCATCGTACCTAAGACCAAGTACTATAGTTGTTAGAGCCTTCGATGGTGCTCGTAGAGAAGTAATAATCAGAGATATAGATGTCCCATTGAAAATTGGGCCTTCCACTTTCAACGTTCCATTTCATGTAATGGATTTAAACTTCTCATACAGTTGTTTACTTGGATGTCCTTGGATTCATTCAGCAGGGTCAGTTCTATCTTCATTGTATCAAAAATTAAAGTTTAATGTAGAAGGTGGTCAAGCTATTGTCTATGAAGAAGAGGGCATGTTTGTAACGAAAACATCAGTACTTCCTTATGTTGAAGCAGCAAAAGAGGCTCTGGAATGTTCCTACAGATCATTTGAAATTGCTAGTGTGGCTATCTTTTCAATTGAAGTTTGGATATAGATCGTTATGTGTCTAAAACATCTTTAATGATTGCAAGGACAATGATAAAAAGTGGTTTCCAAATGACCAAGGGTTTAGGAAAGAATAATCAATGAGGCTCCAATTTATTCTCTCTTCCTAAAACCAAGGAGAAGTTAAAGTTGGGCTTTAAGCCAACAACTTCTGAATGGAAGAATTTTCGAGTAGAAAAAAGAAGAAGAAGTGCATGACTTGAGGGATGCGAGGTGAAGAAGGGAAGAATTCACATACCTCATCTATTCAATACCAACCAAGAAAAGGGACTTAGCGAGGATTCTGAGACCTCAATCGCTGTCATCTCTGAGAATATTATTTCACCTCATTCATTGGTTTGTCAGTGTCCACCAAATTTTGAGTTGAACAATTGAGAGATCAAAAGACGCTAAATGTCACTAAGGGATCACAAAAGGGCACCGAGGTTGAAAACGACATCAGTAACGTTGTTAATTTTGAGGTTCCAATCTGTAATCTTGAGAAAAATATTGAAGAAAAAGAATATGATATATCTCTTGAATTACTAAGAATGATCGAGCAAGAGGAAAAGAAAACCATGCCATATCAAAAGATTTTGAAAGTTATCAATTTGGGAACACAAGAAGAAGTGAAAAAAGTGCGAATTGGTACTTTGACTCTAGAGTAGAATCAATCAGATTTGGTGGCCCTACTTCTCCAGTTCAAAGATATATTTGCATGGTCCTATCATATGCCTGGTTTGGATATAGAAATTGTAACGCATCGATTACCACTTAAACCAGAATATAAGCCTATACAGCAAAAGCTTCACAAATTGAAACCTGAGATGTTGATTAAAATCAAAGAAGAAGTTAAAAAGTAGTTTGATGCTGGTTTCTTAGTAGTGGCGAAATACCTAGATTGGGTTGCAAATATAGTCCCAGTTCCAAAGAAAGATAGGAATGTTAGAATGTGTATGGACTACAGAGATCTTAATCGAGCAAGTCCTAAAGATAATTTTCCTCTTCCTCAGTTGACGTGTTGGTAGATAATACCGCTGGATTTTCCACCTTCATGGATGGATTTTCATGATACAACTAAATCAAAATGGCTCTAGAAGATCAAGAAAAAACAATATTCATCAGTTTGTGGGGAACATTTTGCTATAAAGTAATGCCTTTCGGGTTAAAAATGTAGGAGCAACTTATCAGAGAACGATGGTTACACTATTTCATGACTTGATGCATAAAGAAATTGAAGTTTATGTTGATGATATGGTTGCCAAGTCTAGAACTAAAGAAAAGCATGTGGTTACCCTTCGTAAATTTTTTGAGCGATTGCAGAAATCCAGTTAAAGTTGAATCCAGCCAAATGCATATTTGGAGTTTCTTCTGGGAAGCTTTTAGGTTTCATTTTCAGCCAGGAAGGCATCAAGGTGGACCCAAAAAAATTAAGGCGATAGTAGACTTAAAGCCACAAAAAACACAAAAGGAGGTTAGAAGTTTTTTAGGGAGGTTGAATTACATTGCACGATTCATTTCACACCTCACTCAAACTTGTGAACCGATTTTAAAACTCCTTCGCAAAAATGAGATTTGTCACTGGAATGAAGATTGCCAAAGGGCTTTTGACAAAATTAAAGACTACCACTACAATAAAGTCGGGTTTCCTCGACCCACACAAACGTTGCCAAAAATTCCAACTTACGTCGCAATAAGTTATTGTGACATCATAGACAACGTCGGTAGCCACGTCGTGGAAAGCTCATCGAGGATACTTTTTGCAACACCGATCGCTACCACGTCACAGAAAGTTTTCCTGCACACGGCCTCATGCATCGCTGAAGGATTTCGCGATGTTGGCGTCGACATCGCAGAATCCTTCAGCGACATCAGCGTTGCAAGTACCTTCCGTGACGTTGGTGTCGTAAAAAGGTTTCACGATGCCGACATCGTGGAATCCATCAGCGATGTATGGGGCCGTCTGCATCGCAAAAGGTTTTTTTAATTTAATTTTGTTATTATTATTTACTCATTGGTTTCCGATATAATAAAATATTGAGTAAATTGATTGAAATGAAAATAATATTCATTATGAAATCAAATGATACATTAATTAATATGTTCGATATAGAAAATTAATTACATAATTGAAAACATTACCTTAAGAAAGAAAAAAGACCTAAAATCTAATACTAAAAAACCTAAAGTCTAATGCAATGGACGCCAGACCTACATATATTACGAAAGTATTGTTAAAATATCATATATGGAAAGTTAAACAAAATAAATATTGAAAAGTGCGTACCCATGCATGTACGATCACGGGCCTCTCAGTGCCCGACTCATCTCCTCGAGCATCTTCTTCATCTCTTCCATTTGTTGTGCATGGTCCGTCATTTGGCGATCTTGCTCCACCATCTGTCGATCTCGCTCCTCCTTCTTCAGGCGTTGTTCTTGGAGCATTCGGTTAGCATTGTCAAGGCTCGCTCTGAGTTCGCTAACCTCTACTACGTGTGCCTGGTAGTCATACATACTGGAGGAAGAAGATGAAGTGACAATCCTATACTTGGGTTTCGGGCCCCAATCAAGACCTTTTGAGTAGCCCAATAGTCTACCCAAAACAGTCTCGCATATCTCGTCCTCAGTTATTGGTTCAGAACCCTCTGGAACGGGATGAGACTAGAGATCCACCATCTGATTTTGCACAAAACATAAGCTTATGTAAGTTTGAGAGATTATCAGACTTAAAAACAGAATAGATAAAAGTATTATAAATCAAATATAAAGTTTTCTAAAACTTACGAAAGCATCCTCTGCAGCAGGTGAAATGAACTCGCCACTTCTACTGGCCTGCGTTTATTTGAACAACTCGACACAATCTACATGACGACCGTGCAACTCAGTCAGCTCTACTGTCTCTGAAGAAACGACTTTGTGTCGCTCCTATGGTTGTAAGGCTGTCGCGTCCTGACAGCCTTACACATATTTGATTGCTCCTACATTCCAAAAAGGACAATGAAAACGTTATATACTTTTAAAGAAATGAAATATTGTAACATAAAAGTATATAAATAATTACCTGAAATTGTCTAGTGATGTAATGGTTACATAGAAAGTGCCAATCTTTCACCCGATTGACCAATCTCGAGGGTGGGTTTGCTCGCACTTGTTCAGGATCACTAAATTTCTTAAAATGACGATGATTACTTGACCTGAATCCTTCCACACAGTGAGCATTTGATGTTCAACAAACCGATTAAGTGCTAGATCGTGAAGATCAAACACAAAAAATTGCTATAAAAGAAATAGAAGTCAAGTCAGTAAAGCTTTTATAAAGAAACAGAAACATACATAAATGTTTATGAATTTACATTTGCCCATTTCAAGGCCAAAATAGGAAACGTGTCTCGTGCACACCAATCGTGCAACTGAAATGAGGGGCGTATGCCGAGACAGGCATGTTCTCTCAAGGGGGATGGAAATGAGAAGTCTCCCATTCTGCTGTACATATCGCTCGACATTTATGTTTCTAGAATTTTGGCGTACTTTTCTCGCAGTGGGAGCCGAATGAGAGGGATCTACTAAAAATGACATTGTGATTATATACAACAATCATAACTTAAAAACATAATCAGATGAGAGAGAAATTATGTTAATTAAATTTGTGGATTATTACGAACTTGAAGTGTCACCTACTGACGACGAACCACCCGCATTATCTAACATGTCAAGATTAAGGAAGTAGTCTTCCTCTTGTGCATTACTCGGAAAGTTAAACTCTATATCTACAGATATAAAAATCAACAAAACATTAAACAAATAAACGTAAGTATCAGAACGTAATATAGAAAAATGTATAAATGTGTGTATACGTCAAAAAAACATTGTTATTCATCATCGCACTACTCACTTTCATTTGATGATTGTTCGTCATCTTCATCGTTTATGAAATTTTCCATGACATGGCAAACATTTGGTCTTTCCACTATTGTAGGATCAACTTTAGTCCTAAACAGGGTGTCCTCAATAACGTGTTCGTCCACCCGACGTGCAGCGATGATTTTCATTACATTAAGTTGATCATTCTCGATATCTTCCACTTCTAGCATGTCTCATACACATTTATTTTGCATCACTTGAACAATTTTCCAACCATTACCATTTTTTGGATCCTCAAGGTAGAACACTTGATGTGCTTGGGTTGCAAGAATCACGGGTTCCTCAACAAACCAAAAATGGGACATGTTTATTGATTTCTAGCCTAGTTCTTCTTATGTTCTATGATTTTTATTTTTGTCTGTGTCAAACCAGAGACACTTGAATAACCAAGCACGTCGTCAAAATGGATATTCAACGTGTAACACTTCGTCTAAAACACAGTAAAAAATATTGTTCGCACTGCCCCCACTCCCTTCTCCTATTACCATTACTCAACTGTTTTGTGTTGTGCATCGGGAATCACGCTCCAACGTGTAAAATCGTACGCCACTGACAATGCATCCACTGTAAGAGCGAACATCAAGTGATGGTCTCATCGCGAGTGAAAATAAATCTTGAGAAATGTTTGAATTGTCACGCATTTCTACTATGACCTGAAATTTGGTTTAACATAAAACTAGTTATATATGTATAAAGTAGAAATGCTCAATGTCATTCATTTAAAATACTTGAGCTTTGAACCAATCGACAAATGCTCGTTGGTGTCTTTTAAATAGTTCAGAAAAGCTTTCACCCCAACGACTTATCAAAAGAAGGTGTTTCCTAAAGTATATAATTGTCAATTTGTGTGTCGGCGAGGTATAAAACCCTAAAATACGTATAAAAATATATACCTCCGATATTCGACTATTTCATCTACATTGTTGAGAATGTACCAATGAAAGAGTCGTTTTTCTTCTTGCGATATACTTCGTGAACGTGATGCTTCCAATGGTCATACTTTCTGAATGAATACTTCATATTCACCAATGACCTCATCCTCTTCAATGTCATCGTCATTTCGATCCCCTCTATCAAATTGGGTCTCAATCCCCTTCAGATAGCGGAAACAGAAAGTATTTGATTCGTTCATTAGATATCCTTCTACAATATACCCTTCAGGACGTGCTTTGTTACGAACATATTGTTTTAGTGTGTGAAGACTTCTTTCAATGGGATACATCCAACTGTAAGAAACTGGACCAGTAACCGTTGTCTCATATGACAAGTGAATCGCATGGTGTACCATGACACTGAAAAAAGCAGGTGGAAATATTCTTTCCAATTTGCACAATACAATTCTAATATTCTTTCCAATTTGCACAATATAATTGTACAGTTCAGTAATTGCAGTGTACATATTTTTTGGTAAGAATGCTCTAACACCGATTGGAAGAAGTCGGTGTAGCAGTACATAATAGTCGTGCATTTTGAGACCGGATATTTTTCCCTCGTTCGCATTCACACATCGTGAAATATTAGAAAAGAATCAATTGGAAAACTTAACTGCTTTCAAGAACTTACAGAACTCAATCCGCCTGCTGCTAGTCAATGTATAGCTCGCATGTGGTTTCACCAATTGGTTGTCCACTTTTACCAAATGT
Organism: Cucumis variabilis; assembly: GCA_037974545.1. Taxonomy (NCBI): domain Eukaryota; kingdom Viridiplantae; phylum Streptophyta; class Magnoliopsida; order Cucurbitales; family Cucurbitaceae; genus Cucumis; species Cucumis variabilis. The sequence goes on along the minus strand of JBBPDI010100787.1, from coordinate 4,654 downwards.
AGATCCTTTCTTATTTTCAAATCTTGTAAATCCAATCTGGCATTCATAGTATCTTTTGTTTTTCCTTCAATATTCAATAACGTACTTACCAAATTGTCATAAACATTTTTTTAATGTGCATTACATCAAGTTTGTGACGAACAAGTAGTCTTGGCCAATTTGGAAGATCGAAAAAATAACTTTTCTTAGTCCAATTAAGAACTCTTTTTCTTTTTCTATCTTTCAACGAATGATGCTTACTCATTACTGGAAACTCTAAAGAATCTAGTTGTTCCAATATTTCTTGGTCGCTCATTACAACTAGAGGTGATTTACGCTCTACCTTACCATCATGGAGTCTACTTCTATGCCAAACATGATTGTCTGGAAGATACCGTCGATGTCTCATTCTATCTTTTTGCGTATTCCGATTGATGATCTATCCCTCATGCAAATGGAACATGCCTGATATCCTTTTGTACTCCAACTAGATAGATCACCATATGCCGAAAAGTCATTAATTGTTCACAACAAGGCTGAATACAACTGAAAATATTGATCCATCAGACAATCCTACATACGCACACCAAACGTCCTTAGATTTTTTAACTCTTCAAGTAATGGTTGTAGGTACACATCAATTTCTTTACTGAGAGATTTAGAACCGGGAATGAGCAATGACATAAAAAGTATGGAATTAACACTATAGGCTACATACTATACGAGGTACTCATATGACCGAACGGATCGAATTCATCTGAAGCTAACCCCAAACGAACATTTCGTGACTCCAATGCAAAATCAGAAAATTCAGAATCAAAGTGTTTCCATCCCTCTGCATCGGCTGAATGTCTCAACACATCCTCTATTTCCACTCGTTTATCCTTATGTCATTGTATGCCTATCGAACTTTCTTGCGATACAAACAGTTGTTGTAATCTTGGCACCAACGAAAAGTAATGCAATACCTTTTGTGGAATTTTATTTCCAGATCTATTAGAATTAATCTTATATCGAGACTCACCACAAGTCGGACAATGTTGCAAGTCCTTGAACTCCTTATAGAACAATACACAGTCACACTTACAAGCATGAATAGTCTTGTACCCTAAGCCCAAATCACGCAATTTTTGTTTGGCTTCATAAAACGAATTAGGAATGTTATTACCACACATTGAAACACACGTTTTATTAAATCTAACATCATATCAAAGGACTTGTTGCTCCAACCGTTGAGAACCTTGACGTGCATAATTTTAACCAAAAAATTTAGTGACTAAAATTCAGAACATCCGAGATATGGCTCACAACTTGCTTGATTTAGTAACTCCTTAAATACATTATTTGTTCTGTCTTCTTCTAAATCTAAATCTTCCTCTCTCTCTTCTACTCTTTCAATATCAGCTTGTAAATCATTCAACATTTCATTTTCTTCATTAATTGGGTTATTACTAGTTCCTTCATCAAGTATTGGGTTACTATTATTTCATTCATTAAATGCTTGTATACCTACATTATTCAAGGTCAATGACTCTCCATGATACACCCAGTTAATATAGAAGGAGGTTATTTCAGTGGTTAATAGATGTCGCCTCACACCCTCTAAGAAGTCCCAGTTTGAATTCATACATTTCTTGCATGAACACCTTATTTTTCCATAATTATTTGTGTGATGTTTTGCAACCTCTAAAAACTGAAAAACTCATTCTCTGTACTCAACAGAAAACTTATCCCTAATTTTTATCTAACTCTTGTCCATCTTGTTAAAAAGCCTAACAAATAAATATGTTATATTAGTTTTATAATCGACACATTTTACTTAAGTTAATTAACAATTTTAAAAATTCAAATACATTTATTGCATGAACACCTTATTTTTCCATAATTATTTGTGTAGTGTTTTGCAACCTCTGAAAACTGAAAAACTCGTTCTCTGTACTCAACAGAAAACTTATCCCTAATTTTCATCAAACTCTTGTCCATCTTTTTAAAAAGCCTAACAAATAAATATGTTATATTAGTTTTATAATCGGCACATTTTAGTTAAGTTAATTAACAATTTTAAAAATTCAAATTGCATTTGAAATTGAAATTCAAATGCAATTTCAATATGAAATTCATATTTACTAAACCCTAAACTATTGTTCAATATAATGTATTCAAAATTTTATTTAAATTTTTATTAATTTTGTAATTGCAATAAAAAAGTATACATACATATACATATACATTAAATATACACATAACACCTACACACATAAAATTATACTAACACATACATATACATATTAATTAAATATACACATGACACATACACAAATAAAATTATACTAACACATACATATGCATATTAATTAAATATACACATAACACCTGCATAAACATATACACTTATTCCGATACTTAACACCTACATATACATATTAATTAAATATACACATAACACCTACATAAACATATACATTTATTCCTATACTTAAAACATACATATATATATATACATACACATAACCATAACACATAGACATATAATTTCAATATTTACATAAAAATAACTCTTCATATACATATACATACACATAACACACACATAAATGTAAAAAAAATACAAAAAAATGACTTCAAGATGACGGGCAGCAACGACGACGACGACAAGGGACGAGCAGCAACGACGATGACACTTTCTCTCTCGATTTCTCTCTTTCTCTCTCAAATTTCCAAATATAATCAGATGCACGTCGCGGATTGTCTACTTTCTGCGATGCAACGTCACAGATTATCTACCGAATCTGCCATGTCTACCACTCCACGTCAAGAAAGTGGGAAAATGTATTTATTACGTTTCACTTTTCGCGACGCAACATTGCGAATTATTAGGATTCCGCAACATTGCACCGTTGACATTGCGGAAAGTGGAAAACTAATTTATTTTTGTTCCACTTTTCTCAACGCAACGTTGCAAATTATTTGTGATGTCAACAGCACAACGTCGTGAAAAGTAGAAAATGAAAATAAATTCATTTTCCACTTTTCGCGATGCAATGTCACGGATAGCTCAAACGTTTTGTTTCTGTGCACACTTTCCGCGATGTAGAAGCTTCTCAGCATCGTGAAAAGTTTATTCTAAGAATTTAAACTGTCAACTTTTTGCAATGTGCCTATGCCTGCATCGCGGAAAGGCTAAAAACAGATTAAATACTGAGTTTTCTGCGACGTGTAGTGTAGGCACGTCGCAGAAAGTTAAATTTTTTTCTTATGTAGTAAACTTTCTGCGACGTCTTGATGCTGTGCGTCACGGAAAACGGTGTATGACGATGTTGTGGGCACGACATCGTTAAAAGTCACTTAACACCGACGTGCCTCTAAGGAACATCATTTTTAGTGTCGCGATATGTCTTATTTCTTGTAGTGTACCGACCATTAATCTTATACTTGACAGTGAAAGATGGGTCAATGGGATGTGTGCTAGGGCAACATGATTCTACTGGAAAGAAGGAGCAAGTTGTTTATTATTTAAGCAAGAAGTTCACGAATTATGAATCAAAGTACTCACTGTTGGAAAAGACGTATTGTGCCCTAGCATGGACCACTCAGAGATTAAGACAGTATATGTTGTACTATACTACGTGGCTCACTTCAAAGATGGATCCTATAAAGTATATTTTCGAAAATTCATCTCTGTCTGGAAGAATAGCTAAAAGGCAAGTATTGCTATCCGAGTTTGACATTGTCTACGTTACAAGAAAGGCAGTAAAAGGAAGTGCAATTGCTGATTGTTTAGCTAATTTTTCAGTTGAAGACTATGAACCAATGAAATTTGAATTTCTAGATGAGGACATCATGACAGTGTCAGAGACACTGCAGGATACAGAAACATGGATGATGTTGTTTGATGGAGCCACAAATGAAGTAGAACATGGTGTGGGAGCTATTCTAATGTATTCTGATGGAGGATCATATCCTCTAACTGCTAAGTTGTACTTTAATTGCACGAATATTATGGCTGAGTATGAAGCATGCAGTATGGAAGTTCAAATGACCTATGACATGAAGATTAAGAAGTTACAAGTTTATGGAGTTTCTCTCTTGGTAATACATTAGCTCAATGAGGAGTGGAAAACAAGAGACTCTAAATTGATTTCATATAACACCAAGAATTAACTCAAACTTTCGAGTCGATTACATTCAAACATGTCCCACGTGAAAGTAATTAAATAGTAGATGCTTTGGCTACTCTATTTGCCATGTTTAATATGGCCTACAACGAGAAAATTCAGCCTATAAAAATAAAAAAAAATGTCAAACCCCAACGTATTGCATGAACGTTGAGCAAGAGTCTGATGGAAAACCATGGTACCACGACATTAAGCATTACATTGCATATGAACTTCTTTTTTAACGAAGAAGTGTTATACAAGAGAAATTATGATATGACTCTTTTAAGATGTGTGGATGCATCAGAGGCTAAGATAATTCTAGAAGAAGTTCATGAAGGAGTTTGTAGAACACATGCAAATGGGCACATGATGGCAAGATAGATTATGCGTGCCAGTTATTATTAGTCAACGACTATGTTGGATCGGTATGGCAACCCTAGAGGGGGGTGAATAGGGTTTAATTAAACTTTTTAACAAATAAAAATTAAACTCAACTAATTAGATAATAAAGAATCTTT
>JBBPDI010100780.1:0-10698 GCA_037974545.1 Cucumis variabilis | reverse complement strand
TGGAGTTGAGGGAAATTGATTACAGAGAACAAGTTCATAAAGAGATAGAGAAATAGAAAAGGAAGAGACAACTTACCTGTAGACAAGGGTGACGGATGTGGATTGAATGTTCAAGAGAAAGCTTTAATTTGGAGATGATTACGGCCACGACGGGATTGAACAGAATAGGACAGAGCAGGTACTGGCGGCAATGGAGTGGGGACAAGGGCACGAGGGGGTAGTGGCAGTGACGGACGTGGTTGTTGTCTGGCGAAGACCTTCAAAGATTTCGGAGATTGGGAGGCAGACGGGAGCGGTGAACTAAAATCTCTGGTGTGCGAATGGAGTGAGTGTGGGTTGGAGAGACGACCGAAGAAACATAAAAGAAAATGTTTTTTTTTTTCATATAAATTCATTATTATTTTTTTATTATTTTTTTATTCTATGACATAAAAAAACTGTCACGAAAACTATTTTCCGAAATTTTCTGCTTTTTTCCGCCAAAAACGCGTTTTTTCCATTCCGTGACAGTTTTTTTCCTCCCTTTATTTTGTGATATAAATAAATGTCATAGGATGATGTTTTTCTTGTAGTGGTGATAGCTTTTATCCACAATACTCATTAAAGGACGGGCTTGATATTTTAAAAAAAAAATTACAAAAATTGACTTGTCAACATTTTCTATTCTTGTACTAAATGTTTTTGTTTATTTGTTAAAGTTGGTATTTGCTATAATTTTCGTATTGTTTATGGTCAGAAAAAGGTAAAAATGGTCTTATTTAATTTTAATCAATTAGTTTGATTTTGAGATGGGTTTAATTTGATTGATTTGGTCAAATTTAGTAGGTTTCTTAATTATTAGTTTTCTTATAATTATTTAGTCTATAAAAGTAAATTGCCTGACTTTTCAACTTTTTTTTTTTTTTACAAAGGTAAAATATTCAAAAAAAAGAAAACCATACAACATGATGTCAAGGTATAGAAAGATAAATCCCAATAAGATATGAGATGGAACAAGCATGCCAAACAAACACTCTAAGGAGAGGAAAGGCCTAACTAATCTCCTTATTCCTTCTCTTTCCATATTTATTACCCCACTTTTCTCCCTTAATCCTTCCATTTTCCAACATAATCCTTTCATTTTTCAACATAATCCTTCTCTTTCTTCTTCTTTTTCCTCATTTATTTCTTCTTCTCTCCAAATTAACTATCTTATTTCTTCTCTTTTCCAAACGAACTAATACTATTCTTTTCTTCTTAATTCTTTGTGCACCAAACGAATTAATCCTCCTCTCTAGTATGTTGCTTATCGTTCTCATGAAGACAAAAAAATTAATAAATGGAAAAAAATCTTGAAAATGGAAAAAAAAACAACGAAATCCAATTTTTTATTGTATAGGATTGATGATACAAACTTAAAATACAAATTTCCTTTTGTATTCTCTTTACGGTACAACTTGAAGAAACATATCTTACATAAATGAAAAAAATAATACAATTTGTTTGTATTGTGTGTAGTTCAAAAAAAAATTTTATACAAAATCAACTTAAAAATTAATACATATTTGTTGTGTGTTAGGGTTACAATAGAAATGAGATCTAAACATTATTTTAATACAATTTTTTGTCGTTTTTAAAAATAGTACGAACAAAATAAATAAGTTTAGACAAACGCAAAAAAAAAAAGTTAATACAATTTTTATTTGTATTTGATTTACGGAAAACATTTTATAAGCATTTCTTACACATGAAAAAAAAATGTAATTCAATTAAAAAAACAAATATTTTCCATAAATTTAAAAAAAAGCATATTTTTTAATGTATTGGATTTACTGATCAAATTGAACTACAAATTAAAGACAAATGAAAAATTAAATAATACAATTTTTTTGTGAATTGAATTTACGGTATAAATTTCATAAACATATTTTACAAAATAAAAAATAATAATAATACACTTTATTTCGTGTACTGGATTTAATGTAAAAAAGAAGAAAAAAAACTACTATACAAATGAAAAAAAAAATCACTTTTGAAAGTTTATTAGGTGTACGTTATAAGTAAAAAATATACTTATACAAAACCAACAAAAAAATTAATACAAAATTTTTGTGAACGTTTGAGTTACGGTACAATCTAACTAAAAAAATGAATTTGAATACAATATTGAGGCATTTTTAAAAATAGCAAAATAAATTAAAATATTTACAAACTATAGAAAAATTTTGGATTCTATCACTATAGCATATCATAGCTATTAGTGATAGAATTTGCTATAAGTTGTAAATATTTTATAAAATCTACAATTTTAAAAATTCCCCTACAATTTTTGGTTATAGAAGTTTTACGGTACGAACAAAAGTTTACACAAATGCAAAAAATATTATGACATTTTTCAGTTTGTATTGGGTTCATGAAAGAAAAAACCAGAATTTCATTCTCCAGGAAAAAAATAATTATGTCTTTTTTCTTATATTGAAGTTAAGGTACAAATAAAAATAATATATACAAATAAAAAATAAAATACAATTTATTGATCATAATCTTTCTCACATAATACTTTCCCCAAACAAGGATTATAATAATCCTTCTACTTGATCATTCTATCAAACGAGGATTATAAATAATCCTCCATATTTCTCTTACTTGATCATTCTCCAAACAAGGATTATAACAATCATTTCCTCCACTTAATCCCCCTTTTTCTTATTCCTTTCCTTCTCCGAACGGTTCCTTAAGATTAAAAAATGACCACCTAGTCACACATCCATAGAGCCTCCAACTGAAAAAAATATTGAAAAAAATACACCCAATTGCATGCACGATAAAAAAAACAAAAAAAAGAAAAGTGTCGAGGAAGCTGGACGATAGATTCATCGATTCAAAAGTTTACATTATTCTTACTTAATGTGGTAAAAGAATCGTATACCATGTCACACTTTCTAAATTTGAAGTAGCAAGCAATTAGCTACACTAATATCACAAATCTAAGTCAATTTCATGGAAGCACCTAATTCCACATATTTCTACTAAACGAGTCATGTTTAGAAAGTAATGGATTACAAAAACTCATCAACACTACTGGAAAGTATACACAACTTTGAGAAATTCTGGTGATCACGAACTCATGTATAAAGCACGTACCTCAAAGAAAGCCAATCTACAATGTTGAAAACGGTCTCACCAAATCATAGAAACACATGGGAGTCAAAATATTTAGTCCTTCGAGACAAATTCAATACCTAAACATTTACCATAAATACTAATACATACCTATACTAACAGATTTAGTAGAGGTCCAACTCCCTTTTAATTTTATCGTCTTTATATATTATAAATAAAAAGAATTATTTAATTTTCAATACTCGTAGGTAGCTTAGTAGTTATTTTGTTTGTCAGCTCTCTTTCAAACCGGTTCGATCTTCCTATAGTTTATGAGGTAAGTTTTTATTTCTTTTTCTTTTTCTTTTTGAGTTTGTTATTTTATTTACATGCATTCATTTTAATATTTAAAATCATTCTTAATTTCTTTTTAGTTTTTAAAATTTCTTCTTCAACTTGTTCTTGGCTTCTTCTTCAATTTTATTTCCTAATTTGAGGTAAGTTTTGTAATTTATTTTCTTCTTTTTTTCAAGTTTGTTATTTTATTTTTATGCATTTAGTTTTAATGTTTCAAATTATTCCTATTTTTTTGTATTAATTCATTTGTTTTATACCTATTTTATTATTTATTAAATAATTTATGAATTTTAAGTAAACTTGTTGGGTTGTTTAAGTTATGATATTGTTGTTATAGGTCAATATTGTGAGCAACTCATTTATTGCTTTTGACAAACAAAAACTCATTTGTCCTCTACAATTTATCCTAGAGAATTTTCAACTACGAAGCTTGCTATTCTTAAAGATCAGCTTCAAAATTATGTCATTGACGTGCATTCAGATAATATGTTTGTTGGGTTAACAAGTATAGGTGATCTTTCTAAAAAAAATGATGATCACAGCTAAAGATAAAATCTACCCATTAGTCTATCGGTTGCTTACCTTAGCATTGATTTCACAAGTTACAACGGGTACTATGGAGTGACATTTTTTTTTCTGCTATCACTACAAGAAATAAGACTTTTAATAACCTTGTAAGATAGCTCATTTAAAATTGAGCTATTGAAAAAAAAAGTGGAAAAAGAAATTAATATTATTTATCCCACCAAAATTCTTATTTCCCTCATTTGGAGCCCTTTTCACATTTCATCTTTCCTTTTTCCTCTCTCACGCATGATTGTCGCACGATACCCACACTCTTTCCTTTTCCCTTTCTCGATTTTTGTTCAACCATCGTCATCTCTTCGTCAATTTCTCTTCGCATCCATCTCTCCGTCGTTATCTCTATCATGACTGCACTTCTGTTATCTCTCTGTCCATCCTTTTCTCCTCACAATTTCCATTCAAGCATCTTCTCTTTGTCAATTTCTGTTTGCATTCATCTCTCTAATCGATTTCTGTTCACGTCTATCTCTCCATCGTTGTCTCTATCACGACTCCACTTATGTCGTCTCTCCGTCCATCTTCGTGTCTCTGTTCGTGTGTCTCTATTCGTTTCCATCATCGATTTTCCAAGAGTATTTTATTTTCGGCTTTAATCTCTCAGAGTTGAATCTCTCAGCTTCATCTGATCTCCTACCGTCGTCTACATGGGTTCGCTTAGGGTTATTTGTCTACTAGCTTGTCTCTTTACTACTATAGACACTTGAAGCTAATGATTTGAGGTTAGTCGTCTTCTTCCTTTCTTCTACATCGTTTTTATGGTGAGAGTATTGAGTGGAATATCAGTATCAGTATATAAACTTTTTTCATCTTTTCAAACTCTGAAATATAAATTTTGACCCAAATAATTTTTCTACCATAATGTAGATTTTAAGGTCCACATCTTCTGTTGACCTCTCTGTTGACTATCTTTTTGTATCAACAACAAGGTAAATACCTTCCAACTTTCATGTTTTACATACTTTAGTTTTCTTTCTACTACATGAGTTTAGTTTTTGAAATGGGGTGCTTTCCTTTATGGTGGTATTTTTCATGGATCGGGTCTTTACTCAATTGCATGCTTTAGATTCATTCATTTTAATAAGTATGGTTGAACTCTATCTCCCACGAGAGCTTGCACTTATAGCTTAAAAAAAAGGAATAAATTATAATCCACAATTTTTAGTTTAGTGTTGACTCTTTGAGATACTCCATTTTGAAATTTTGAAGCGGAAATAACAACTTCAGTATATTGTATATTTGCTCTTAAAAGTTAGAAAGCAAATCTTTTATGTAGTTGGTGGTCTAATGGGTGGATTGGACAGTGGGAAGCAGATTAACAAATCAGAAAATTAGAAATTTATTTGATTTAGCTTGTTGTTACTTGTGTTTTGTGATCGGAATGAGAAGACTAGCTTACTACTCCAAGTGTGTTCTCTTTTTTCCTTTATAGTAAACATTTACTTTATCTGCCATTTTTTCTTTTTTCTTTTTTCTTTTTTTCTTCTCTCTCTCAGCAGTTGAGGGAGTGAAGAAGAAGAAGATGATGGAGGTTTATTTAGGTATTGTTTTTTTGGTGGATTGCGGAGCTTCCTTTCTTTTTCTTCTTATTTTCTTGTTTATGAATGAGAAATGAAATGAGGGTGTGGATTTTGGGTTTGGTTTGTTTGTGTCCTTTTCTTATATGTTGTTCTAAGACTAAATTAGGAACATAACTGAAATAGGAGGTTGAGAAGGAAAATTTAAAAAGAGCCATAAATCATGATCTGCTTGGAAGCAAAGGAATTTGAGTTATGTGCTTGTGAGAAAGTAAGAACTCTTACTTACTGATTGTCTTTCTGATATGGGGTATTTTTAGTGGCTTAAAAATTTTAGTTTATTTGCTTAATGCAATCTTCATAGACCAATGAAAATGTAATCGTATAAGAATGGTTGGTAGGAGACGTATGGATTCGTATGTAGACAAGTATGATTGGTTTATTTTGTTGTATATTGTTAATTAATTAAGGAAGGAAAATGAGGGGTATTTTAGTTTGCATATCAGAAGAGAAGGGGAGGAGGGGAATTGTTATAGCTTAAAATTACATCTGCAAGTACTATATTATAGCTCAATATTGCCGCTGCAAATACTATATTATAGCTTAATATTACAGCTGTAAATACTATATTATAGCTTAATATTACAGCTGTAAATACTATATTATAGCTTAATATTAGAGCTATAAATAATATATAATAGTGTCAAAAAAATACTATGATATGTCAAAGATAGCACATTATTTAAGTTATATAAACTTATTATAGCTCTAATGAAAAACGCTATCAAATGTTTTTATAGCAACATATATAAGCTATACTTCATATTCTACGATACACTCGTTATAGCTTTGGAAAAATGCTATAAAAAGTTCCAGACTTTTAATAATATGAGCTGTCAGGACTTTCGAAAAAGGTTATAAAAAGTCTATTATAACTTTTTTCGTTAGCTATCGTATGTGTTTTTTCTTGTAGTGGAGCATTATAAAGACTTAGTTGTGCAATCGAATGGAAGACCAATGGATGAATGATTGTCTTATACATATATTGAGAGATTTATTTGATAAGATAGATAATGAAGTTATTATGTATCGATTTCAAAATATGAAATCTCGTAGAGGACAATTGTGATGTACAGAACTCAACAAATTTATTAATTTTTAGAACCACTCAGTTATAAATTATTTTGACTGAAGTGTAAAGCTTCCTATCAATAAATTTTTTGGATCAGCTACTTATATATATATATATATATATATATATATATATATTAGAACATGAATGTTAGAATACTTCATTTTCCCTCCAACTTCAATCAAAGCAGAAAACATTTGGATGGAGAAACTTCCCAATTATCAAACGATGTACATGCATGACACTACTAAAAATTCCTTACATAATACAATAACAAGAAAAGAGAAAACCACGATTGCTTTATTGATTTTTTTGTGTGGTTTGTGACTTTATTTAGAAATAAGAATTTACGAAAGGATTCAATGAAGTTTTATATAATTTATAATTTTATTTTTTAAGTTAGATTTAGTTTATTAATTATAAATCATAATAACTTCATATTTCATAAATATATATAATATAGGGAAATTACAAATGGTAGCATTTTAAAAATATGATATAGCTACATTGTTTTAGAATTTTGCAAATATGATAAAATTTTCACTTATAAAAATTCTCTCCAACTTAAATTTGTTATTATTCCTAAACTACCCTTCAATAACTTATTTTTCATCATCTTTTTAATGCCCTACTCATTATTTATTTATCCTTCCACTTTTTAAGGTCCTGATTATTTATTTATTCTTATACAAGAAAAATTATTTGTTCTTTCTGTCTTAATCTTCATTTTAGAATATCAATAGTACAATAATTGCAATACAAAATATAATGGTTGTTGATTAGAGTAAGTTAACTTCTTTTGTGGTTTTTTTTACTTTTTTCGATTTGTATTTTGAGTTTAATCTGATTTCAAATGATTTTGTTTTATTTTTTTACATTGATTTTGTTTTTGTTTTACTTTATCTCATTTTTGTATATCATTATTGTGATATACTTATATTACATGTATTAGTTGGTGATATACTTACTACGTGATTTTTATTTTTTCAAAATTTATGCAGTTCATTATAATATTATATTAAGTATATGAATGATATAACTCAATGTATCATTATCAAGTATATTAACAATATATTGTTGAAGCAATCAGTAAATTAAATCATTATCAAGTATATGAATTAAGTTTACAAGTGTATAAGTAAGACTTCAAGCATATCAAGTGTATTTAATCAATCAAATGTATAAGTGAAGAATATCAAATGTATCTGTAGTGCATCGGGTGTATCAAACATATCATGTGCATCAAACGTATCAAATTTGTCGATTGTACAAATGAAGCATAATAAGTTTATTAGCAGTGTATCAAATGTATCAAACTTATAAGTAAAGCCTTTAAGTGTATCAAAGCCTAAGGGGTATCAAGTGTATCAAGAAGAATCAAGTGTAACGAGGAGTGTTATGTGCATCAAGATGTTTCATATGTGTATCAAAAGGTATTGAGTGTATCAAAGAGTATCAAGTGCATCAAGTGTATATATCAAATGTATCGGATGTATCAAGAAGTATCAGGTGTATCAAGGAATATTAGTTGTATCAAACGTGTAATAAGGTGTATCAAATTATATTAGTAACGAGGGCATTTGTGACATTTTACCTCTTGATGTATGGGTTGGATTTTGTTTTTGCCATTTTCGCAAATAATAAAGTATGTGTGCTATGAATTTAATTATTATAACTTGTTTTTTCATTTTTGCAAGTGCTCTTGTAATATATATAATTTGTTTCTAAGAAAAAACACAGTAAATTTAGTAATGAATGTAAAGATTACAATTATATAACATCAGTTACTCCCAAATAGTGTTATATTGACATAAATTATACTATATGGATCACATCCATACATATATGATACATGAATGAAGACATTTCGATTTGTAACCACCTACACGAAAACAATCAACAGACACTTAAACTAAAAGAGTCATGTCTCAAAGATTGAAGAACCTAACGAGTAACCACTTGTATTCAATAAATTATTATATCTCTACTATTATAACATTTCTCATCAAACACCAATTGTCAAACTGTGCCATAAAGAAGGAAGAGCAAAGTAATTTATAAAAAAGAATTACATGAACGAAAGTGGAATGTAAAAATTCTCCTACTTTTTTCTAGTAAAGATTATTTTGAATTCCGATAATAATCAATTAAATTTTTTAATATAACAATTGTAAGAGTGAGTGAACGAACCTTTTAGCCACTAAGGAAAAATACCATGTCAATTATTCTTTAAGCTAAGCTCATTTTCACGTGATGAATAATTTATGAACATATTTTATAATATCCATTTTTATAATTATTATTTTACCAAAATTTGTATTTCACCGTGCACTATGCAATGTATAAATTAAATTTCATGATTCAAAATTCATTGAATATCATAACCTAAACATAAATTAAAAAAAATTGAAGCATTTGCAAAAATAGCAAAAATATTTATGATAATAGAGCTTCTGTCACTACATTTTCTAAGTTGTAAAAGTAGTAAATTTAAAATCGATAACCGTCTGATAGCTTTTTGATAGCCATCTAATATCACTAATTATTTATCATATTTGTAATATGAAAAAAAGAGGTGTTATTAATTTTTTTTTAAAATACTTTTGCCATATCATGCAAATTTATAAAGAAATCTGTCAAATCTGCCAAAAAATAATCATTGAATCTTTAGAAATTAGTAAATCCAAAAATACAAAACAAAATACAAATAACATACCAAATAGATACCAATGTTTTTGCATACAATAGAAATAGAGAGCCACAAAATAGTTTCCCTAAGACAATCCCCACACCACACACCTCCCCACAAAAGAAATGAAAAAGGGAAAACGGGAAAATGACACTTGTACAATCCAAATTGAATCCTTATATTGCAATGCTATAACTATATGCTATAAATGCTACCCATTCTCGTTCTTTCTCTTTTCCAATTTAAATATAAATTTAGTATAATAGTATTGAATAGACAATTCAAAATAGTATGTCATATTTATATTACATGGAAAATAAGTATTAATGCTACGTCATTTCGTAAAAATAAAATTTAAAAAAGAAAAAGAAAAAGAAGAAAGAAGAAATGTTACATCATACATTAGATTAGATTTATTTAACACAAACCCCACTTTAAAAGTATAGTTTAATTATGTAGTTATAACTTATCTCTATATATTATTTACATGTTAGATATTTTAAACATATTGTTATATATATTAATATTTTGTATTTAATTGATATATTTGCAATAATTTCTTTTAAATTTAAGACAATTTTAAGAAGTGCGCAAATCAAATATTAATTATATTTGAGAGTGTTGTTTTCTCTATTTTAACAAAGTATAATTGTGTTAGGTAATTTAAAAGCCAATTTCAAATTTACTAAATTAAAAAAAAAAGATGTAAATAGTTTAAATTGATTTACTAAGAAAAGTTAAAAATTGTAAATAAGATGGCTTCAAAAGTTTGAAAACCATATTTAAAAGAAAAAAAAATGGATGCCAACACGGATGGCAAAAAAACTAAGAAGACATATATAAATATGGATACACGAAGCCCTTTACACTTTTTAGACAATTTAAAGTATTTATGATTTTCATTATCCATTATTAGTTTCATATTTGTTATTTATGCGCAAAATTCATATTTTCATTATCCATCTTACTTCTTCTTGTTTATGTCAATTATACTTTCATTTTCTTCATGACTTTTCTTTATGTTTTATGGATTTTTTATGATAGTGTTTGGATTTTATGAGGGAATTTTTTAAAAACGGAATTAGAGGGTAAAAAGAAGAGCAAGAAAAGAGAGGGAAAGTCATAGTAATAGGGTAATAGGGTAATAGGGAAGTGTGTAAAATAAAATGTGAAAGGTTTGACGTGACCAAAAACTTAGCTCCCCCAATTCATACAAAGGTGGGAATAAAAGTAAAGGATCTAAAACCAAACCAATTTGCATTAAAATATAAAAAGACTCAGAATAATCAAAACCACAACCAGAGAGACTAAACACAGCAAAAGGAAATAAATTTTTATTT